>BSSO01007370.1:0-11031 GCA_030267885.1 Mesembryanthemum crystallinum | reverse complement strand
AAGCCCCCACTTTCGTGTTGGAAACCTCAACCTTAACCTAACCCATTTAATTAAACGTGTCACTCGTGTCGACCCATTTAATTAAACGGGTCAAAAAGTCACAACACTAACCCGCTATATTCGTGTCCGGTTCGTGTCGTGTTGTCGTGCCGTGTCAACTTTTGACAGCCCTAATTATGAACGCTTGCTCAAAGCATAAGGA
This sequence comes from Mesembryanthemum crystallinum, assembly GCA_030267885.1. NCBI lineage: Eukaryota > Viridiplantae > Streptophyta > Magnoliopsida > Caryophyllales > Aizoaceae > Mesembryanthemum > Mesembryanthemum crystallinum. Next base: position 10,829 of record BSSO01007370.1, on the reverse strand, counting down.
GTTCTCACCCCCTCATTTTGATATACTTACTCCTACTACTAAGGCGTTTCTTGATAAGACCGTTGGTGTAGAAACTAGTAACCCTTCACACAGTGTTGATAGTGCTCGGGATGATGGTCGGGAAACGGCTTATGATCACGGTAATGGTGATAGTGGTGATGGTGATAAGAGGACACCGATAGCATCATCTCATGATGATGAGAGCACGCCTTCAACATATTCTCCGAGACTAATTTCGAATGATGCTGGTTCTGAAACCACTAATATGGACCAGTAAGAATCTGTTTTCTAATTAATATCTCTATATATTAAGCCAACTCTTGAGGAGTTGGTGTCAACATTTTGAACTCCATATTATACCCTTTTATGTTTTAACAAATTACCTTCAATTTTAAAATTTTGAACACAATTCCAAAATAGTAATAACTGTTGTTANTCACGTAGAATAAGCCCATGATTCTCACCTAGATTTTTTTTTCTTTTTATTTAACATTTGGCTATTTAATTGAAATAAATAAATAAATAGATAGAACACAACTAACTGTTATAGTGCGATTTCCTTATCTCTTTCTCTCTCTCTGTCTCACTTTTTTTTTAATTTTTTTTTTTAAAGATTGGCAGTTAGTTTCTCCATTTTAATACAATTACCAGTATACCAAATAATTTCCCATTAACATTAGATATTAAAGAAAATAGACTAGAACCTCAAGTTTTAAGGTTAAAGATATATATAGAGCTAATAATCGTGCACACATTGCGTGCAAAAAAAACTTGTACACAATAAGCAAATTCCCTGGGGTGGGTTGTTTTAGGGTGGGGAGTGTGGGTAGCTGCATCTCGTATGCAATTTGTAGACAACACTATTCTTTTTCTTTCTGCCGCTGAGAGCTTCCAGAGAGTGTGTACTATGTTGCACAATTTGAAATTCTTTATTGGTTGCGGATTATTTTATCCATGTGTAGTTTAGCGAGGTTTAATGAGAATGAGGCCTTAGAATATTTGTCTCTTCCATAGGGTGTCAAGTTCAGGGTTGGCCTCTCACTTATTTGGATTCCCCTTGGAGGTAATCCGCGGTCAGTGTCTTTTTGGGCGCCAGTTGTGTCCCGGGTAGCTAGGCATGTAGATGGGTGGAAGGGGACTTACTTTTCTTTGGGAGGATAGGGGGATGATCACTGCAATCTTGTTTAGCTTGCATTCCCATCTACTACCTCTCTCACTTTAGAATTCCAATTGGTGTGGCTAATTGGTTTGGGAGGCTTCTTGTGGGCTGGTGCTGATGTGGGATTTCTTGTGGGCTGGAGCTGATGTAGGAAATACCATCTTGTTATTGGGGATAGAGTGTGTAGACCTAAGATGGAGGGGGATTTGGATCTTGGTCCGTTGGTGTTAAAAAACATTTCACTGGTGGGAATGTGGTGTTGGCGATTCCCTTTGGTGCTGGGTCTCTATGGCACTGGGATGCTCTCTCTGGATAGCTTGGTTCCTATGTTGCACCATGTAAGTTCATCTCTCGGGTATCTCGTGTTTTCTTCCCTATGGTTATATCTAGAGTAGATAATGGTCTTCGTATTTGTGTTTTGGAGGATGTGTGAAAGGGGAACAACTCCATTGCTTCCATGTATCCTAGGGCTTATTGGTTGCTCACTCTTCATGATGCACCATTCACCACCTTAAAGAACAGTCTAGTATTAGCATCCCCCTCTTTACTCGACCGATATGCAAAAATCAGGTTGGTATCTTTTAAAGAAGATTCTGTCACTTTACAGATACACTGTGAAACTGCCGGAAAAAAAAACAAAAACAAAAAAAGAAAAAGAAAAAGAAAAAGGAAAAAGAATGACGGCAGAGAATGTTTTATCTTAATGAGTCTCAAAAACTATAAACCATCCTTAGAGATGATCCTGGGCATAGCTGGACAACCCCAAAGGTTATTCGAGTGCCAAACAACCTCCAGCAAAGCTGTTGGGCAATTGAGCAATGAAGGAACAAACGCTGTGGAGATACAATATTCATATGCACCTTGGCAAGAACATTAGTGGTTCTTCTCATCCAAAGCATGTTAATTATCTTAATGCATCAAAACCAAGGTATTGGTGAAGGCTTTCACCTTAGGGGGAACATTGGAAGTAAATCACGAGAATGGGAAAATTGAGGTTTGGGTGAAGAAGGAAGTTTAAGCTTGGGTATATTTAGGGCTAAAACCCATTAAACATATTAGTTACAAATATTACATCAACATCATCATCAACATTAACATTACCCCAATGCCTCCAAAGAGACTCATGCCGTCCCGCCTAGGTGGGGTATGGGGGGTCGGTTGTACGCAGTTTACCCCTGTGAGATTATTGAGGGTGTTTCCGTTTGACCTTTGATCCGAAGTACGGCGACTATCATTTTCACAATAAATAAGCAGTGCAGACAACTTTGTTAGCCATTTTGATTTAGTTAATTAAATTCCAAAGCCAAAGGTAGCGAATCCTTTGGCTCACCAGAAAGTGGACTTCATATCCCTTAAAAAAAAAAAAAATTAGTCCATTATATCAATATTCATAAACTTTGAATTAATTATATCAACTATGTAGAAATCAAAATCTATTTTTCATATTAATTAATAAGGGAATATTTTTCATAACCGATGTGTCCCAGTACCTATGTTCCGTGTCCTAAAGTTTCAACGATCATGAGTCCCACTCTCGAATCCATACCCGTATCCGACACGCGTATTCAAGTATGAGAAACATAGATGACTAGAATGTTAGGCCACCTAGATTTTACTTGGAATTGGCGAACTTCATTTTGTTCTAGGACTTGATCCATTGGCTTACTTGTAATAGTTCTAGTATGTGTTAGTAGTTCATGTGCTTTATTCCATGCCTACAATGGTATGATGACATGACAATGTTATTTCAGGCTATCAGTCCAGAGTTGACGTTTTACAACACGTCAAAAGATGCGGGGGATTCGCTACCTTTGTCTAACAAACTGCTGCATGCTCAACTGGATGCGTTCTGCAGGTCAGTCTCTTATTTTACATCAGTTACATGAGTTGAACAACTAATTTTTTTAATTCCTAGACTATGATGTCCATAGGAAACTTGTGTGATGTGTGGCATCAAATGGTTTACACTTTACAAATTCACAGCTGGAACTTTGTCCACATTGATTAAATGGCAGTAAATCTACTGAGTGATGACCATCCCATACTTTTTCTCTGCACTCTTAGCTATGGGAGTTTAAGAAATTTATTAAGATGAAGGCTCACGGCTCACCATTCTTGAACCTTATCCATTGACCTGTTTGTGTACTTTCATGTTTTAATAGTGTGCTGGATTGCCTTTTTTTTTTTTTTTTTTTTTTTTTTTTCCTCTTTTCGCGGAGCTAAAGCATGATTTCTTGAATGGTGATTGCAGGATTATTTTGAAGGGTGATACCATGGAAATGACGGGAAATACACTTGGATTAACAATGGAGAGCAACGGAATCAGAATATTGGAGCCCTTTGATACCTCTATCAAGTTCTCGAAAGTTGCTGGAAAAACAAACATACATTTCTCTGCATCTGATATATTTATGAATTTTTCCTTCAGTATCTTGCGTCTGTTTTTGGCTGTTCAAGAAGAAATGCTGGCCTTTTTAAGAGTGACATCAAGGAAAATGACAATTAGCTGTTCAGAGTTTGACAAAGTTGCAATGATTGAATGTCAGTCTGATGCTCTTGTGACTCCAACCTCCTCTGCTGTTGCATATATTTTAACTTTTTAGCACTGTGTGACCACTTCTTGACTTGTTTCTTGGGGTTTTCAGATCCCAACAGCGACCAAGTGTATGCCTTTTGGAGACCTCGCGCTCCTCCTGGTTTTGCTGTTCTTGGCGACTACCTGACTCCGATGTTAGTAAATATCAAAATACTTTCTAATAATTTTTTTGCTTAACATTTGTACTATCTGCAGCTCTGCTTTTATGTGACAGGGACAAGCCACCTACCAAGGCGGTTCTTGCTGTAAACATGAACCTCGTGAAAATCAAGAAACCCGAGTCTTTCAAGTTAGTGTGGCCACTTATTGCATCAACTGATGTCTCTGACTCAGAAACCACTAGCAGAATGCCAGATATTGTTCAGAGGGATGCAAGCTGTTCAATCTGGTTTCCTGTGGCACCAAAAGGTTACATTGCACTGGGCTGCGTGGTTTCTTCTGGGACAGCACCACCAGCGCTATCATCTTCATTCTGCATCTTGGCATCTTTGGTCTCGTCTTGTCCTGTGAGAGATTGCGTTATGATTGGAGCTAGCAATGAGTATGTAGCTATCTGACACATTTCTGTCACTATTTGACTTAAGCAATCACCTCTACATACACTGTGTAGTGAGGGATCTGAACCTAAGTAGTTTTGTCCAGCATATTCTCAAGCATTAGAAGTATGACATGCTATTACAATCTTATACCTATCATCAGGCTTGGACACAGACGCAATTGTATGGTTGCGAACCTTTCGCGAGTAATGCGAAAGGTTTGCGGCTGTTGTAATGAAATCATGCAATTGTCTTGAGCTGAAAACCGTTGTGACGCGGCCGTATTACTTTGTAGTGGCCATGTTATTGTGTAGCGGATGCTATCTGATTCAATTCTGGGAGCTCGAGAAAATTTCTGCAAAGAAACTTTTTCCTGTCAGTTGTTGTAGTTGAATTTTGTAGTAGAACTTTGAGTGAGGATGTACTTTGGTGTTGAACTTTCATCTACCTTACTTATGGGAGATGTTAATTGTTCTTATAATTCTTTGCTTTTATGATATCTTTTGTGTTTTCCAATTGCAGACATTCAGCTGCTATGGCCTTCTGGCGTGTTGATAATTGCATTGGCACTTTCTTACCAACTGATCTTACTTCCAAGAACCTGATAAGAGGAGCATATGACCTTCGTCCTATCTTCTTCAGGTTATCTGAATTTTCAAAAGATGTATCTAGCAGTTCTGGTAGTCATGTCTCTCCAAGTCATGAACATCTTCCTGCACAGTCAGCTACTGCAAATTCTGGCCGACGTTTGGAGGCTGTCGCCAGCTTCCATCTGGTTTGGTGGAATCAGAGCTCAACCTCAAGAAAAAAATTGTCAATATGGCGTCCAATTGTTCCTCAGGGGATGGTATACTTCGGTGATATTGCTGTTAAAGGGTATGTTGTATTTGCTTATATGTCTGTCTCTATATATGTGGGTTGGATGAGCATTGACTATAAGGTGATGTGTGGGCCATAGGTATGAACCTCCAAATACGTGTGTTGTTGTTGAAGATATAGGAGATGAACTTTTCAAAGAACCTACGGACTTCCAAATGGTGGGGAAGATCAAGAAGCATAGGGGAATGGAACCTGTTTCATTTTGGTTGCCTCAAGCTCCACCCGGGTATGTTCCTTTGGGTTGTATTGCCTGTAAAGGATCACCAAAGGAAAATGAATTTAGGTCATTACGATGCATACGGAGTGACATGGTTACCGGGGATCAATTTTCAGACGAAAGTGTGTGGGATACATATGATGCTGGACTTAAAATAGAACCATTTAGTATATGGACAGTTGGTGGTGAGTTGGGAACCTTTTTGGTCCGAAGTGGTCAGAAGAAGCCTCCGAAAAGATTTGCCGTCAAGCTTGCAGATAAAAGTGTGACAGGTGGTCCAGAAGATACAGTCATTGATGCAGAAATTAGCACATTCTCTGCAGCCTGCTTTGATGATTTTGGTGGCTTGGTAAGTGATGTCTTATGCTCAGTCGTTATGCTCATTTATTTTCAGATTAGTTGAAAAATAGAGTAATATAAGTGAAATCTTATATCACGTCTCTCTTAGGTTAGAAATCTTAGAATCTTCAATTTTGATCTTAGCTTTCTGTTGACAAGTGTTGATAATTGAGGAAAAAATTATTTATACAGAATCAGTTGAAATTTCTACAGCAATTGTGCTAGTGGCAATAGTATAACAAGAGAGTAACTAAGTACCATGGAGAAAGAAAAAAATACAGAGCAAAACATAATATCATAAGTGGTATGCATTATGTGGTGTCCTAATAGTATAAAAAGAAAACTAATCACCCTACTTGCACTCATGATTTCAACAGCCAGTTCATTGTCCTAATATCATAAGTGGTGTGCATTTTGTGTCATAACTTGAGATTTGAAAAGATGTGGTTTAAGTGCCCTAACTAGTGACGTGTACAAGTTACTAATAAGAATATGTCCTAAATTATGGGATTCATGGTGGTTGGTGAGGTTTAATTGCTGAGTAGTCATCTGTACAGATCAACCAAATCCAATTTCTGATATTGTTGTTATCTGGAAGGCTTGATAGATGTTGCTATTAAAATAAAATGTGAAGATTTATTTCCTACATTACATGTTAATGTTATTCTCACTGTATCATTGTCATTCCACAGATGGTTCCGTTGTTTAATGTGTCCGTAAGTGGTATAGGGTTCACTTTGCATGGAAGACCTGACTACTTAAATTCCACAGTCAGCTTCTCCCTTGCAGCAAGGTCATACAATGACAAATATGAGTCTTGGGAGCCTGTGGTGGAGGCTGTTGATGGGTTTTTGAGGTAAATCTATTTGTCAGTACTACTATTATGCCTATAGTTGTACGATGTGGGGAACTGTTAACTGAGTGCTCACTTCTTATTTCTTGAGTAAATGACAAGATTGCTATCATTTTTTAATGGGTAAAAGGTATGAGACTTGTTTCGGTGCATTAAATTTTTTTTCCCGGAAATAACCTGTGATACCCTGAACTATGGCCTAATGCCAGTGGTACCCAACCTTTTTCCAAAATGCCAGTGGTACCCTGAACTTTGTATTTGACATTCTCCGTACCCTAATGCTTGATGGAATTAGTTTGCCGTTAATTTTTTTTAAAATTTTATTGATATGTGAACGGTTTTGCCCTTCTCCTTCATCTCTCTCATCTCCATTTAAACCCCTTCCATTCTCTCTCTCCTCTTCATTTTCTCTCTCCTCCTTCATTCTCTCTCTTCCTCAATGACAACCTCAAACCCATTCCTTCTTCATTCTCTCTCCTCGATGGACAACCTCAAACCCCACTCTCTCTTTTCCCTTTTTCTCCATTTCAATTTCTCTCTACTCTCTATTCCAACCCCCTCCATTATCTCTGCCCTTCTCTATGGACAACTTCAAATCCAACTCTCTAGCTCGTGATTGTTCACCTTTGAAGCACAAACACCTTGGATAGGTGCCGTGTCGAGTGTTCGACACTCGGACACGACTCGCATCGACATTCCGACACGACATATTAGGCTATATTTCTTCTAGGAATGGCGCTTCCCCCTGTCTGTATCGTTTCCATGTTACATCTGTATTTGTGTCCATGCAACTTAGGTGTTCGCCCTACCCATGGCCAGGTCCAAACAAAAGCACGCACCTTAACCCTTAAGGGGGAGCTTTAGGCTTCCAGTTGAAATTGGCTAAAGGAAACGGGGGTAAGGGGTTGGAAGGCTAAGGTGGAGGAAGGGAAGACTTACAGGTGAAGACTCCAGAAGGACCTCCAGCCCAAAGTCCTGGAGTCCCATTGTCCTCAAGGTGGATGGTATCAAGAACTGATTCTTAAGCAACTCTTACCGTGTAAACTTACTGCGTTTTGGAATTATTTTTGTATGACTTCTTTTCCGTGGTTCTACTCATATGCTTTTACTTAAGTTCCAGTTCAGGTGTTTGACCTCTATTCTTATTTGTATTATTCAGGTGTTTGACCTCAAGTGGCTTTAAGGTGGATTGAACTATGACCTCTAAAATTATTTTTGCTTCTTAATCTCTAAACGTGGAACAGGTGTTTGACCTCTATTCATATTTGTAATATTAGTATTATTCAGGTGTTTGACCTCTAGTGGCCCTAAGGTGGCTCGAACTATGATTTCTAAAATTATTTTTGCTTCATAATCTTTAAAAGTGGAACAAATGTCAATTGTCCAAGACTCCTGCTCTCTTGAACCAGACACTTTGTCAAGTATCCTCTCCTCCTGTCACATCGGTGGCTTCTAAATGGCTACGGAGTTGGGTTTTCTTGAAAATATATTACTTTTAAGGGTTGGTTCTACTTAGGATAGATAGGCGTGAGTGCAGTGTTTTTTTGCTGTTGGGATGTATCATGTTTGGTCTCTAATTTCTCCTATGTTCCAGATGTTGACCTTTCATTTCCTTTCTGTTCTTCTTGTGGATGAGGGGTAAGTAGCATGTCATCAGGTGTCTTGAGTTGATTTAGCTCGCGCAAACACTACTATGCCTAGGTAGTATGTCACTGGTTATTAGTCTTTAGCTGCCTTCTTGTATTTGCTTCTATTGTTCCATATGATGAACATAATTTATGACATAGAAAGCCGTTATTGGTTAATGCTTGAGTTAGTTATGCTTCCTTAGTGTTTTAAAGTTGGTGGCCTAAGCTTCACATGTCAATCCTCAAGGCAAACTCCAGTACGCTGACGACACTATCTTCTTTCTCGAGGATGATCTTAGGTCTTTTAAGACTGTCTTGACCATTAATCAGGCTTTTGAATCTCTATCCGGTCTTTAGGTGAATTTGTGTAAGAGTGGTTTAGTAGGTATTGGGGTTAACCATTCAGTGTTGAGTGTATTCTTTGCTTGCTTGCTGGGTGCACCATCCTTGAGTGGCCCATCTCTTACCTAAGGATTCCTTTGGGGGTAATCCGTCTTCTGGTACTTCTGTGATCCTATTGTAGAGCAACTGACTAAGAATCAGACAGGTGGCCTACTTTTGATTTTTTTNCCACTCTTGATTAGCTTCCATCCCTCTTTTACTTCCTTTCCGTCTTTAGATTCCCAAGCTGGTAGCTAGGAGAATTGAGTTGATTATGCGTAATTTCCTTTGGTCAGGTACCGGGTGAGAGAACTAGGGATCGGTTGCTTGGGATTGCTTCTGTAAGTCTAGGGACATGAGTAGGCTAAGTCTCGGCAACTTGGTGCCCAAGAACATTTCTTTGGTTGGTAAGTGGATTTGGCGGTTTCCCCCGGAACCTAATTCTTTGTGGCGTAGAGTCATTCAGACTAGGCACAGTCTCCATGTTAATTGTTGGGACTCACATGTTGGTGGCGGAATTGCTTACAATAGCCCTTGGAAATTCATTTCTCAGATTTACCCCTCATTCCTTCCCTTGGTCAGTCTCAAAGTTGCCTAGGGGATAAGGTCTTAAAGCCTATCCTCCCTCCATAGCATGCCCATTTTCCATCTCTACTCTTTTGACATGTTAAGGGGTCTTCTAAAAGGATGTTACTTTGCCAACATGTCCTCTACAACCGTGATACGGTTGATTAATAGCCAATAATTGGCTGATACAGCCGATAAATGGCCTATACACTCGATATGGACTAAACTAAAATTCATCTCGTGACGACCGCAATCCGATATGCGCAACCTGTATTAGTCCATTTCCGCAGTGTCGCTACCGTAATCCCGATCGCTACCAATACCGCTATTTCGAACCATTATTCTCACACAATCTTCCTCGGTGTACAATTGTCAGTACAGAGGGGCTGGAGGGTTCTCCTTGTACTGATCGTTGAAGAGGATTTCTTGTCCATTTCTTTGTAATCTTTTCGTTTATTAATATAATTACCTTTTTACCTTAAAAAAAAAAAAATTCGAGGCAAAGTCAACTTTATGTCACTGTGGAGTTTAGGACTTCTTGTCCTCTTCTTTGTAATCTTTTCGTTTATTAATACAATTACATATTTACCTTTAAAATAAAAAAAAAATCTTCATGGCAAAGTCAACTTTATGTCACTGTGGAGTTTTATTTGAGACTTCTAAGTTTGTCTTTGGTAGGTGCTTATTTCACAGTTTGTGGTATCTTTCCTGCATTTTGTTAGCATGAAATGCTTCTTTAACAGTAGTATGCAGGTACCAATACGACTTAAATTCACCTGGAGCTGAGTCTCAGTTACGTCTCACTTCAACAAAAGATCTTAATTTGAATGTTTCCAGTTCTAATGCTAATATGATTCTTCAAGCTTATGCAAGCTGGAACAATCTTAACGAAGTTCATGACTCTTATGGGAGAAAAGTAAGTTCTTTTCTTGTAATGATTGTGCTAGAAGTTCTAGCAAATTTCCTACGCACATCTAGCTCTTTTATCTATCTGTCATTGTTATTCACCCTCTATGCTCATACAAACAATTCTATATTTCTACAGGAAGCTGTTTCTCCAACTTCTAAAGGTAGCCCAATTGATGATGTCCACAACAAAAGAAGTTATTTTATTATCCCACAAAACAAGCTTGGTCAGGACATTTTCATCCGGGCCACTGAGGCCAGGGGGCTTTCAAGAGTAATTCGGATGCCATCAGGAGATATGAAGCCTCTGAAAGTTCCTGTATCCAAAAACATGATGGATTCCCACTTAAGAGGAAATGTCGAGCAAAAGATTCATGCAATGGTGTCACTGATTATTGCAGAAGCACAGGTGTGATTTCTTTCTTTAACAGATTGTTTAAATGTCTTCCATGTCATGCTCAAACCTATATTTGTAATGGCACTATTTGGCCTCCCTTGATTATTTTACTTTTGAGTTATGGCTGCTAGAAGCCCATCATTGACCTTTATGCAGGTGAACTATGACAATATTTTCGTTTTTCTTTAGTTGTACATTTTGACAGCAGCTAATTACTGGACAAGGTGTTCATATTAAATTCTCATTTACTACTTCATACTTCCCGTCAAAATTTCTAGACTTCTGTTAACACTGTTAAGCAATATTTTCTCAAGATCGCCATTACCCAATACTATTAACCTCTGAAGCACGGAAACTTCTATGGAGCTCAC
>BSSO01007369.1:0-11031 GCA_030267885.1 Mesembryanthemum crystallinum | reverse complement strand
AATAAATTAAATTGCCCTTTCCTTACGAAAAACAAAAACAAAAACAAAAACAAAAACAAAAAAAACAAAAAAAAAACAAGAAAGAAAATTATGTTTTATTTTTCTTTCCCTATTTCTTAAATGTGAGACTCTAATCCGCGATGTACTTCAATAAAATGCTCCAAAACATATCATTCACTCTAAAACCAAAGAGGTAGAAAAAAAAACAATAATAACAACCCACAAATCAGATTCCATCGCGTAACTATTCTATCTCAAAACCAATGCAACGGTTCGTATTTGTATGGAGTTATACACTGGAATTGTGTACTAGCACTTCTACTAGCTAGAATTTAATCTATTTATGACAACAAAATCATGACAGTAGTACAAACCCGTCGTAATTGATCTTTTGCGACGGAGAATATGGTCGTAATTGATGATCTTTCACAACGAGAAATATCTTAAAAATCGTCGTTAAGTACAACTACACGCCACCCTTTTAGGATGCGATGACAATGAAATTCTCGTCGTAATTGATCTTTTGCTACGGAAAATACCGTCGTAACAAAGGCATTCTCTAACAGGGTAGAATTTCCCTGCTTGCTTTACTTTTTTCTAGAGTGCGACAACTAACATAACTCAAATTGACACACACGTTATGTAAACAACAATATCACCACAAAAGAAAGGTAAGTAGTAGTCTATCCCTAAGAGGAAAACACAAGTACAATTCAATTCAATATATAGAAATCTGATCTGCAGTTTTGCAGAGAAAGTGATTGCACAATATTTATATCTTCTTTTTCAAAGATAAGCTTTTTAGTTAGATTAGATTTCATTGACCATTCAATCAAGTGAAAAAAAAAAAGAAAAAAAGAAGAGTTCATTCCATGGGTGGAGTTGCATGGACTCGAGAAGAAGATCAGTTGTTGAGAGCATGCATTGAGAGACATGGTGAAGGCAAGTGGCATCGCATCCCTCATTTGGCGGGTACTAATTTTAATTTACAACTATTTAATTTTGATTATTTACTACATTTTTTTAATTTATTTTTTTGATAAGGAAAAAAGCATTAATCTTCAATCCTACTACTTGAAATCTTATATATAGGCTATTATAATTAGGCTATATATCATGCTTGAAGCATATATATAGACCTAGAATCTATGGATGTGATCTACTTTCTGCCTTTTCAATGGAATTTACCAAGTTCTCATATTGATTTTTTTTTTTTTTTTTTTTTTGTTTTAGTAGCTAGGGTTCATTAAAATTAACTTAATTTTATGGTGCAAGGGAGTGAAAAATCAAGTGTGTAGATGTCGGTGATGATTTCTGTAAAAGAAAGACACAAATAAATTGAAATTTTGACTTCTAGGGTTTGAATAATGATAAGCGGGGAGACTATCAAATGAGAATGCATTAGAAACAGGAAAAAAAAAATAAAAATAAATTAAAGCTTCAAGATGATGGCCAGGCCAGAGAACCTATATATACATACAATTAATCAGTACAAGATAGATAAGAATTAAGAAAGATTTTATCTGGATAGAAGTTCTTTCTTTGGTTGATTAAGAAAAAATGCCAAATAATGATTATTGTGTTCGCCCTATCTTGAATGTAACTAGATTTTACTATAACCACCTTTTGGAATCAACACAATACTAGTCAATTGTACCCTCAAACTTTATGAAATGGAGTAACCATCCTGTAATTCATATCTTCAACAAGCAGTTCTCAATTCATTTTAGCTATTTCTACAAATTCAATTTAGTTTCAATTTTGTTCGGTACTTACTTAGTTGAACATTTAAAAAAAAAAATAAAAAAATAATCTCACATATTACTTTTAAAACATTGAGTTCAATTGCATCCAATCTTTCAAATGCAATTTGGAATTCAGTTCAAGTCCTTGTACTTGGAAATAAAAAAAGCTTTAATTTCTAAAAATCATAAAGCAAATGCACCATCAACATTACACATGTGGTATTTTAATCCATAGTTACAACTTCACATATTATAAATTATCACTCCGCATTATATACATTTGATACGCGATAAACTAGAAAACCCCAATAAATTACCACTGTGAAGCATTTCCAACATATGATGACTTTTGATTGCGTAATAGTATGATTATGATTATCATATACAGTACTATCATCCAATAATAATGTATAGAATGTACTAATATGAGAATGCATGATTTTTGGTGAGTTGTGAAGGTTTGAATAGGTGTCGTAAAAGTTGCCGATTGAGATGGTTAAATTACCTTCGTCCCAACATTAAAAGAGGAAATTTTACAGATGAGGAAGTGGAACACATCATCGAGCTACATAAGGTCTATGGTAACAAGTAAGTTTGATTTGTCCAATAGCTAGTTAGTCTCTAAATAGGAGTCATCATTTCTACAGACTTAGAGTTACAAATTATCCTAGTCCTAGTAGTGTGTTTAGTGTCCTTGTAATTGACCCAAGAGGTGTTGGTCCACTGGTAAACAAGCTTTGGCTTATATACCAGGTCACGGATTCGAGCCTTCTAGGGAGCACCTACATACCCGAGGCCGTGCGTATGTCCTTGTAGTTGCTTTATTGATACCACCAATGACTCAACTATCACTACAAGTCTGCAATGGCATCCCTCGGGATATTGACTGAGAAAACCAGGCCCAGATAGCAACCATCATGACATATTTGCTTCATAATGTATAACACCATTGTATCTATCACATAACTTGCACAAAGAATCTGAAAGTTTAAATTTGATTATGGTGACTATTAATAGTACTATATCAGTGTGGCCTTAGCTTTGGACTGGTTTCAATGGGTGAGGAAATTCTACTGATGAGAAACTTTGACTCTATATATTCATCCATTACATTTAATTACTAGTAGTGCCTATATATATATGTCTAGTGGTCCCAGCTATGAGCAGTATGTAGTGTTCTTCATGAATTGCAGGTGTTTGTGTTTAGATTTGTTTCCTTGTGTGTATAGGTTCTGGCAGCTAGGAGTTTTATTGGGAATATATGTTTCTTTACCATGGAAGTGTATTTGAATTTGATATCTTGGAAACATTTTAGTTACGTTAGTCATTGTAGTACATGAATTGATTTGAGTCTATCCTTTATTTCTAGACGGTAAGATTTACTATACTCTATAATGCTTGTATGGCTAATTGTGTAAATTTTAAATAATAAAGTCAACATTTGAAACTTTGTCCACATAAGTAATAAGTAAAATCATCTACATTTATAAACGCCATTGAAAAGCAATAAATTTAACAAATGTAATGGAAAATCTAACAATTTAAGTTTGGTCTATATGGGAAATCTTCCATTACTATTAATGCTTTTTTTTCTCTATCAATCCCTAGGTGGTCACTAATAGCTAGAAAGCTCCCTGGAAGAACGTCAAATGATGTGAAGAACTATTGGAATTGCCATTTGAGTAAGAGGCTAAATTCTCATCATGTAATCGAATCAAGTGAAACAACCCAAAACATTGCACCATACGAATACAATGACAATGACAACAACAACAATATTCAGTGTGAATCTCGCACCCCACATGATTGGGAAACAACCCAAAATGCTATGGAGATTAATAACCCTGGGCCACAAGATGAGGCAGGGCCTAGCACATTGCAAAAGGAGTTGCTGCCTTATGATCATGATGAATCACACGATCATGTTGATCAGACGATTGTCGAGAGAGAGGATCATGATAAGCATTCATGTGTTGAAGAGCATAGGATCATGGAGGAATTGTTATCAAAGGATATAATAGACTTGGAAGATATCAAAATAAGAGGATCAGGTGATGAACATGTTTGGAAATGGGACTTTGATGACTTGACATTGGATGTGGAATCATGGACTGACTTCATGTGAAATATTTGTTGTAAAACAAGGTGTAATTATTAGACTAAGAGCGAGAATGATATAATCTCTCCAAAAAAAAAAATAAAAAAATAAAAAAAATGGAGAGAGTAATGTGAATATATGGGTATGGAATAATGTGTAAGCAATAATAATGAAGAGAGGATTATGCAACAACCAATCATTATTTGTCATATATTTTACTGTACTTTTATAGTGTAATTTTACAAAGAATTAAATATTTGCCAAATGATTTTTTTTTAGAAAACATTTCGATTTAGTCATTTATAATATTGACAAATTTCACTCAGGTGATCCAACATTTATAGAGTATAATATCTAAGAAGTGATTTATTTCAGTCCGACCACATTAACAACTGAGTGATATCATAGCCGATCATGTCCAATATTAGCCATGTAGTCAGCCACGTCTTAGATTGTACTGAAATTTCCAATTGTACTGTGCTCGTACACTGTGCTTCGGCTTCCCCTACTCGATCAACCAAGCAAAACCCTCGGGCCAAACAGAAACTAAACGATCGGTTGTTTCGAGTTGCTACGACGGTTTCCGGCCCTCAACCTGGTTGGGTAAAATTCATCTCACCACTTGAGTATGTAATTTGATTCATAGCATACACTTTCAGTTGGTTGTTGTTGGTACTTAGCCTAAACGAATTTCAATTTGTCGCCTAGGGTTTTTTCTGGGTTTTGCATCTAGGGTTTACTACATGTTCTTACCGTTGTATATTACTGATCGACTAGTGAATTGCTACAGGTTTTCAAATATGGGTAACATCATATCATTTTCAAGATTTTAGTTTGTCGTTATTGTCTACAGATGCATGCTCTTTTATATTGTTACTACATTCAATTTGCTCAGGGAAGAATGGGCAAGATTTTGTTATACGCGATTGCTTATTTTAGGGTTGAGTTTTTGTGAAGATCTTGACCCCAATACTACTTCATTTGAGTGGAATTTAACTGCAAACGTTTCTATTTTTACCACTGTATAAGGATGATTAGCATTTCATCATCCTGAATAAAAGTTATGGTTTAGTATAAAAGTTATGGTCTCGGGAGTGCCTTATGAGCGAATTCCGAGCTGATCATGTGTAGGAACTTTTAGCGAGTGGGGAATGGTGGCCCATTTGGGAATTTTCTTTCTTTTTTTTTTTTTTTCTATTTTGTTTTTTGGATGGGGCTGGTTTGTTTGGTGGCCTTATGGACCTTATGATTAACTTTGGTCTTTGGGGTAATTGGTTGCTTGGAGTAGGATGTTTGGTGTTTATGGTGAGTTTGGGGTGTGCCACTCCAATGTGCTGGAGAATGTGATGTGTGCGATTTGGACGGGAGAAGGAGATGGTGTTGTGATGCAATACTTTCATAGCTCTATCATGGTGCATTCTAGAGCGAAATGCGAGGGTGTTTCCGAGGTCTTCCCTTCACAATGAGGTATTTTGGGATACAATTACTTACTTAGCTAGTTACCTTCTCTGTTGTCTATGACACCTTGGGCTTCTAGGAGCTGCTCTGTTTCGGAACTGGCCAACCTTTAATTAGCTTCAACTAAGAGGATTTCTTGTTTCCTTGTACTTCCTTGCTTCTTATTAATATACGCTTTCTTATTTCTAAAAATGTAGACTACCAATTGGTTAAATATATGGTGCTAATTGCAGTATTTTTGGAACAATTAATACTATGGACTATGAAGTCCTGATAAGCTTCACAATACTCTTAGCTAGTTCGTTTGCTTGTTGATATTAGCACCTGTAGTATTTATACCAAATTTCTCAGTCTTAAGTCTTAACCATGAGGTAAAAACCTTATCAGCATCTCGAGCACATTATAGCTATAGCATTTTCCATACTTTAGCAAGGTTTAAAACTTACTTAGTGGTTACCCATGGATTATAGATTCATTGAACAATTTGAACTATGCACCTCATTTTTGTATGTTTACGTTTCTGACCCCTTCCGTCAATGATAATGGAGATTGAAGGGGTGTTGTGTCTGTATTTCAGCCTCCAGTGATAGATATTGCCTGTTTTGTCAATGTCTTACGTTCCTCCACACAAGCGGATGACCCAAGAGGGTGCGTCTCCTACTCCGGAGCAGTTGACTCCGCAAATCAAGAAGCATTTGAATATTCGTTCATCGAGATCTAGTTCTAACAGGAAGGCAGATAGGAATACCTCATCGGGGACAAAAATTGTCTATGCTGATCACTCTATATCAAGATGGTTGGCAGTCCCATTGACAGATGATGGTCGGATTCCTTCCTCAGCACATTTGCTTCCGGTTTCCCTGGAGTCAGTTGGGTGGAAATCTGGAGAGAAACCATTATCTTTAGTTGATGACCAGTCAAAACGAGGTTCCTCTTTGTCACTCTTCCTGTCTCACGACATATGTTATTATTGGTTGGGTGTCAGTTTCTTGTTGCACATACTCTTACTTGATTTTTCATCCTGTTAGAGAACAGCACTGTTAAGAGCGGCCATCTGAAAAGTCCTTGGGCATCGGTGGCAGAAAATATTCATTCTGATCTGCTATCAACTTTCAATAATGTAAGAAATGAAATGGGAAAAGAAAGTTTGGAAGATATTAAGCCAGCAATAGTTGCTCGATTTGGCAAAGTGCTTTTCCGACGGTAAGGTCATTTTTCTTGTGTTTATTACGTGCAGCATTTTTAGTTCTTTAACACTCTTCATATTCAATGTGATATGGATTGGGCATATGACTGAAGGTGATGAAAGTGGTCATTCGAGATATTGTACTTAATCTTCGTCTGTAACTATGGGCTGTTTACCAAATAGTAATGTAAAAGATCCTTTAGTTATGCAAAGGTAAGTGTGAACTGCACCTCATCTATTTGCTTTAAGATTATGCATCTGACTGTATTTTCTATGCTCTTGGGACATAAAATTAGATTTCTTGCTCATTTAAACTTATTTATTTTTCTTTTTCTTGGAAGGCCCTGGGTGTTTCCTACGTGTTGCTATGTTCTGACCCCAATTCAATGTAACTAGTGATGCAAATCTTAGCTGCACATGCATCTTCTGATTTGTGCACAAGCTGATATTTATTCTTTACTTTTGAAAATGCTGGCGCGTTTCAATGAGGGAAGGAAGCAACAACAGCTCACTTTTAATTTTGCATCTGAAGGTTTCTGAACTTTCAAATTGATGCAGGAGTACTTCACTTAGTCTAGACTCATTGAAGGAGCGGCCGGTTTCTGAAGCCAGTTTGAGGGAACTGAGGCGAACATTTTTTACGAATGTACCTATTTCATACATGGAAGACATAAAAAGTGGGGCTGCACCCAAGATTGGTTTTGATTTTGAGGAAGAAAAAGAGCAATACCATGTCAAGGTAATCATCCAAGCACACAAAATTTCTTGTTACTTATTTCTGTTTGAATGAATGTTTGATGTGCTCTTATGCATGTGCCATTTTTTTGTACAGCTGGCTGATGCCATGCGACCTGATTCAACCATATCATGCAAATGTAGAGTCTACAAAGATGGAAAGAGGCTTGAACTACATAAGGTAAGTGTCCTAGTTTCTGCTGTTTAAACTAGGCAGTAATATTTCTGTGCTTGGCTACCCTTCTCTTGACAGCAGGACTTTGGAGTGGCTTTCTTAAATGACCTTGAAAGTGGCTTTACATGTTTTACTAGGGAAATAGTTCTAGATCTGCATAGGTCATAGGTATGCTCAAATAACAGTGCTTCAAGTAGCGTTGACTTTCAGATGCTGTTTTGTAGATCGAGTTAAACCCAGTACGCAATCTGATTGTGGACATATCATGCCTTGATAGTAACGTGGATCTAAGGTTGGCGCTTTGTGCCAAGAGGACTGTAACAGCTTTAACTGTAAGTTGCCTTTGAATCTATGCTGTTTTGTGATTCACTGATATTTGGTGCCAATCAGGTTTTTCTTGCTCTTTTGTATTTTACTCATTACAACTAGTCCACTTCCTTTGTTAGAGGAGCAATTTATAGAATGTAACAGGAGAACATTGAGATGCGTGTAGTTTGTGAAACGGAGTTGGGCAATGAGATCAAAAGAGGATATAATTTGTGCATATAATTGCTATGCGTCACTAGGAAGCCTTCAGAAGCCCATAATCAGAACCAATTTTGTTTCCTCACATTAATGGCTTGTTTACTTAGAAGTAAATATGATTGCAATGTGATGCATCACTTTATTAAGTGAAATTAGAGGTGGAAAAGAGGAAAGATTGAGTAGTGTTATGTAAGAGTGTAATCGGTTACATGAGCTAATGAAATCACAATCGGCCAAGTTTAACCAATGTAATCATCATTACATGACTAGAAGTATTGATATCTATGACAAACATAACAGCCACAAGTCCTATGAGCAACCGTATTATGTGTATAACTATATCCTAAGTGGATTGTAATAATCATTATATCCAAGTAAATGTTACATAACATGATAGGTAATGGAACTTCCTAGCCTATGAGCAAATTAAACATCATGTAGTTTGCTGCTTGTTGCAAGCTTGAGTTTGAGGAAAAACATTAAACCCTATGACCTGTTGAGCAATTAAGCATGCAAACTGCTGCTATTCCTGTCCTGTCTTCAGCTTACCTCACACCTTCTCCAAAAAGAGAAGAAAAAGGATGAAGGAATATGAGGGGAAAAACGAAAGGCTGTTTCACGAATAATATGGTAGTTGAGTTTAAAGCTCCTGATTTTATGTTGTTTTGGGGGTGTAACATTAAGAGACGATCGGTTAGGGGTAAATGACTAATGCTCATCCCCTCTCTATGCTTATCTATTGTTCTTTCGTCTTAGCTTACGTGTTTCTTGTGATTTAATAAAAAACATAATACCGTTTCGTAGTCTAATGTCATAGCCTAATTCTCTCTCTGCTTTATCAAATTGGTAATATCTTACCTACTGCTTTTTAGCTTGGAGGTTCGGCCTCATTGGTCATGTGAAAAAGTTGGTTTGTGTTTGTCTAGCTGTATTGTGTAGTTGGTATATTTCAGGACTCTAGTATATAGGTCTTTATAAACTTTACTGACTGATACCATGCATTCTTCAGGATGAGGAGAAGCAAACTATAAGAGATCTGGTTAATTCGGCGATGCTAGACCAAAATCTGAAAGGTGGTCTGAAGTGGCCCTTAGGGAAGGCCAACTCTGGAGCTCGGTACAGTGTTGTTGGGGTTTGGCACACCAAGATTGAATTTTACAGGAACTCGTCAATGAAACTTAAAATGAGAGAGGCTGATCGATATGATTTTCTCACTTCAACTGGTGAAGTTACAAGAGAAGTTGTTTTGAAGCTGACGGGACTGACAAAGCATCTATTGGTAAAACCTGTTTTCTTTCCTTTTGTTTTCTCCCCTACACCTGTAATAAGGTCATTTTGCTTGAAACCACCAGTAAAATGTACTTCCTCTTTAAACCACATACAGGCATACTTCCATTAGTCAAGCACTACTCTAAAGAATATTCTAATACTGAATGAATTCATAAGATATCCATAAAAAATGTCGTCATGAGCCAAAATGACACTGTGGGCCAAATTTAAATGCATTTTGGTAAATATGGCACTGGGACGGGTTGGCTCGCTATATGGCATGATCCAACCTGGCTTTAGCATGGCATGACTCAGGCACGACCCATTTTTGGCGCCGGGCTGTGCCCGACTTTTCGGAAAAACTCGCAACTCAACCTAGCACGGACTGGCCCCTTTGAAATAACATTAGGCATGGCCTGCGTGCCTCGTGCTGCCTTGGCCAGAGCTGCAACCCGGCGCGACATGAGGCACGAACAACCGTGTCGTGCCCTAGGGGAGCTCACGGCTCAAAGTCATGACCCAAGGCATGAATGAGCCCAGGGGGTTCCATCCTTAATCATGGCTCAACTTGTAGCAGTGGATTAACAAAAGTACATTTAAGGGTAGTTTCCACAAAGAAGGTGGATCTGTGGGTGGTTTAGAACAGAGTGACACTTCTAGGTGATTGAAAAAGAGCCCTTTCCTTCAATTGTAATTAGGCTGTTTGTATTAGCAAAAAAAAATAAAAATAAAAATAAAAATAAATTAGGCTGTTTGTATGCATATGGATAACTCATCATATGACCTACTTTGTCCATTATAGTAACATAAAGTATGATGATCAGGTTATTGAATTTCCTTTTGTATGCATATGCATATTGAACCTCTCCTCTCTTTCATTCCATTACTTTATGTGCTTTTGTGACCCAACCATCCATACCTCAACCCTTTTAGGGAGGCCATGGGTGTCGTAATCCGTTAAGCTGACAACCAGCCTCTTGCATGGATATTGATGCTGAATTCCTTGTGACGATCAACTAGCTGACTCCACTTATTAGTGGGTTGAACAATGATGCTGGTTTATCCTGGTTCATTTTAAGCTCATCTGTATGCAGTGTAAATAAGAGTTCAGTAGTGCCAAAATCTTGTAAGAGCTGTTTTTCTGAGAAATGTAATTTGATAATAGTAGAAGCCCTAAACACATTTCAAAGCATTGACAGATGCATACCACTGCTTCAAGAGATGCCATAGCTACTATAGTTAGCATATATTGAGAAAGGCAGTTGCTATTACTCTATAGAGGAATTCATCATCTGCATCTTTACTCTGCACTGAAGAACAATCAACTAAAATGATAAGAAAAACCAGAAGAACATCAAAAAGCTTGCGTTTAGCTATTTATTATGATTATGATTTTCAGGAGCAGAGAGATGAGGATGCAACTGTCTCGACTTTGCTTGAAGACACACTGAAGTTTATATGGGACGCCTTCCTGGGCTGGAACGGTAGTCTGGTCTCTCATTGTGAATCATAACTTGTAGAGATTTGTCCTGTAAATGTGTGATGCTTTAGCTTTTTGATGTAGATAATGTATATTGTTGCAATCTCAATTCTCAATAGGTGAATCTATATCTTGCGTCTGACTTGTACTGTTGTATAGCTTTGCGCCATCCTATTAGTCTCTCTTTTGCATATATATGAGGTTTTGGCTTTTCTTTTTAATCCCCCCTTTTTCTTAATTTTTGTTTAATTTGTAAATTATGAGGTGATGATTTTCAGAATTGAAAAGTTTTCCATTGATAAGAATCAAGGAACCTTGGGGGTAGTTAAAATTGGCCTAACTCCCTTTAGGCTATGTTTG
>BSSO01007368.1:0-11032 GCA_030267885.1 Mesembryanthemum crystallinum | reverse complement strand
GGTTCCTTATATAGGCATTGGGGTTGACTAGGGCTTCCCTAGTTGACCTAAGCCCAATCCTAAAGCCCATTCTCTCTAGTTCCATACTCTCTTCTAACTAATCGGGTTTTAAAGCCCAATTTAATTTAAAACAAGGATTAAGGCCTTTTAATTCAATAAAACTCAATTTTAAATAATTGAACAACATAATTCTTAATTTCTTTAGAGAATTAATTATAAGAATTTAATATTTATTATTAAACCTCATAATTCAAATAATTAATTTAAATAAAATCCATAAAGGAGAATTTTCGTATAATTGAACGATAATAATTTCAAATAATCCTTTGAAATACTTAATAAATAATATAGAAATATTTGGGGTATCACAGTTAAACTTTTATCCCTCACGTGCATATGTTACATTTTTGAACCTAGAATTAGTAGAGCTAAAAAAAAGTTGAATAATAAGGATGCAAGAAAAAAAGTGATCCTTGAAAAATGGCTCAAGGCCCAAAAAAGAAAAAAAATAAAGCTCTACTATTTTAAGGTTTTCTTTAAAAGATTCGAGTGGAAATCCGAGGGGTGCCCTTATCACCCAATGCCTTGGACCAACTGGGACGGGAATCATTGATGGAAGCTCACTACATTGGTCTAATTATTGAAGTGTGCACTTGGAGAAGGGGCACAAATAAGAGGGGTCAAATTGAGTCTTTAGATACATGAATCTTGAGGATGAAGCTCTGACCTAACACGTGTTTCTTTGACTTTAACGGTGTCCAAAAGAACATATTTGATAAGTGTCGAAAAGAACATATTTTTAATCTCCCATTACTAGTTCATTAGCTATTCCTTGTTAAACCTATCCTCCCGGATCGTCTCACAAAGCACAACAAACGCTAAGGAGGTTTGCCACCCAATTCGTCCTAATACAAGGCAAGCTATACAAAAGAGCCCCCTACGGGGTTAATCTCCTTTGCATTGGAACCGAACAATCTCTTCAAGTCATGAATGAAGTACACCAAGAGGCATGCGGACCCTACATGAATGGCAGCATGCTTGCACGCAAGATTTCAAGGCTCGAATACTATTGGTCCACCATGGAGGCTGATTGTACCAATTCGTCAAGAAGTGTATCAAATGTCAAGTCCATGCCAATCTCCAACATTTGCCTCCACATGAGCTCTGCACCTTCATGCCTCCTTGGCCATTCTCCGTATGGGGGATAGATGTCATTTGAAAAATCACACCCAAAGGAACCGGGGTTCATGAGTTCATCCTAGTGGCCATCGATTACTTTACCAAGTGGGTCGAAGCACAATCCTTCGCTAAACTTACCTCGAAACAAGTGGCTAAATTCATCCGCAACAACATCATCGCCCGATACGGGGTTCCACACAAACTCATAAGCGATCATGGATCACACTTCAAGAAGGACGTCGCAAAGCTCTTGTCAGACTTCAAAATCCAACATCGACGATCCTCTACCTATCGACCTCAAACGAACGGAGCCGTCGAAGCTGCAAACAAAAACATCAAAAGGATCATTCAAAAGATGGTCGAGAACTATTCCGACTGGCTGACAAGCTCCCCTTTGCTTTATGGGGGTATCGCACCTCCATCGGGTCATCAACAGGCGCAACCCTGTATTCCCTGGTATACGGTATAGAAGCCGTGTTACCCGTCGAGCTCGAAGTTCCTTCCCCAAGGGTTGTCCTCGAGAGCCAAATCCCCGAGGTTGATTGGATCAAAGCCCGCTATGATCAACTCATCACTCTGGACGAGAAGAGGCTAAGAGCACTACACTCATCACACCTCTATCAACGGTGCATCACACGCCACTTCAACAAATCCGTCAAAACACGCGACATCCAAGTAGGCGACCTTGTGTTGAAAGAGATATGAGTACCCATCACGGACCCAAGAGGCAAATTCAAGCCAAATTGGGCCGGCCCATACATCGTGCAAAAGATCCTAAGTGGCGGAGCAGTCAAGATCTCCGACATCGACGGCCAAGAGTTCTTCCAACTCACCAACTTGGACCAACTCAAGCGGTTCTACGCATAACAAGCATCAGCAAACACATCCTGACCAATCTGGCACCAGCTCGTATAAAAAAAACAAAACAATGATTCAAGTGCGAACTACGAATGGCCTGATTCCCCAACCGGGATACGTAAGCAGCCTCACTATGAGATTCGACCCCTTTAACAACTTTGCGCTCTACGAGTTCACTTCATTATCATTCTTGATCAAATAAAGGCTTTAACATTGTGGCTTTGAGCAAAACCTTTGTTTTTCCTAACTTTTTCACAAAACGGACAAATGAAATTTTCTCAAACTAAAGCTCATTTCATTTATTAAGACGTTTGATTACAAAGGCAACTCATGGGGCACAGCACCCTTAATTACAAAGCAGCTAGATGGGTCCACAAGCTACAAACAGCTAGTAGACCACAAAAAACCAAAACACAAAATAAAGCGTCACTTTCCTAAGTGAGCTTGACCCTGTGACGGGAGGGTCCTCAATCCCTCTCCGTTTCCACATCTAGGAAGATTGGGAAGATTCCATCTCATCGGATGTCTTTTCCTCGGTACCTTCCTTTGCTTTTTTTGTTCTCCTTTCACCTCCTCTTCCTCCGTCGGATGGACCGGAGATCTGACCCTGCCTTCTTCGCCTCCCTTCATCAATAACAATGCCAGAATTCCTCGGGGCGCAAATCTCAAACGCTTCCGAGACTCCTCCCCTTTCAGAACCTTAACGAATCGTAATCCCAGCGGGAACCCCATGAAACACCCATCTGCGGTACTCGTCAGAAACGTAAGTGGTTTCACAAACGGCAGGCTTCTTCGATCGGGGAAGGGTGTTCCAATACCTCTCCCATACAATAATGTAAGCGGCCTTGAGTGGCATATTTACAGGCCTTACACAGTCCTGGCCGGTAAGGAATGAGTTGCCGCGACCTGTACTGACGCCTTACTCGACACGGGAAAAAGAAGGTGATTTGCATCAACCCAAGGAACCGAGAGTAGGATGTGGTCTCATGGCACCCCACCATGTCGCCCAAGTGCCACCAATGGACATAGTACCATAGCACCGGTACGTCATTGAAAAATCGTTGCCACTCCTTTACAGTCCTCTGGAGCTGACACTTCTTACGAGCCGCAAATTGCCTCGCCGAGTACTTGACGGGGTCGATAGCCCTCTCGATTAGTGACAAGTGCTCCATAAGCCAAATCTAGCAAAAGCAAAGAAAACCATTAATAACTGACGGAAAACATGCAAAACGCAGCAAAAAGGAGGATAAAATCTCACCTGGAGGAGTAAGGGACTCCCAGCATAAGCACCCCTCCAGTCGGCCTTAAGGCTATCCAGACCAAGCAAAGTCTCGCCCACCACGAGCGGAAAGGGAGAGGTGTCTCGTTGAACCTGCTCCACAACTTTCAAAAGAGAGACATCCCCCCAGTTCGATCCCTGTTGACCACGCACGAATAGGAAACAATGGAACAGGCAAAACATGAACGCATGCCTTCTAACGCGCATCCGCATAACTTCATGGGGGTCTAAAACGGCGAAAAAACGCACCACTAGCCCCACCATGTCAACATCATCACCGCGCAAGAGGTTCCTAACCTCCTCTCGTGACAAGCCCAGTATATGGGAAAGGTCCGCCGCAGGGTCCTTCTCAAGGGAAGGAAGCGACGGAGGATCACCACCAGGAAAACCGGCAATAGCTTCAAATTCTTCAACAAGGGGACACAACTCACGGTCGCCGAAACGGAAGACATGGAACAGTGGGTCCCAATGGCCAATCGCCACATTGAGGAACGTTCAAAAGATCTTCACTTGCTTCAAAGAGAAAAAGGCATTCAAGGAAAAGGAAGCTAAAGCTTGCCTCTTCTCGACAAAAATGTCACTCATCCAAGCATCAAAAGCTTCCGCAAACTCAGACATGTCTCTCTTTCGAATTCTAGCTCTCACTCCAGCAGAGGATATTGAGCCAGAATGAGTAGGAGAAGGCCACCCAAGCCCCTATTTATAGGAAAAAAACGAGTACAAAACAACAAAAAACGGGCTCGACTGGCTGAAGCTCCCATCGGCACAAACAACACCCACCGCCGAGCCGGTGGGGCCCACTGGTTGACCGTTCTCACCACCGGTTGACCGGTGGGAGCCACCTGGGACTGGTGGCGCGACTTCGCCCGGTCTTTCCTTTTGGCACCATTCTGGACCATTTCGTCCGTGTTCAAGCTAGGGACCACCTATCCTAAAGCACATGACTCCCTCTTTTGGGCGATTAGAAATGTTTTTACAAATTCAAGATTTTCGTGTTGGGTATTTCTTTTTTGGAAAATCAGTACCCCTTTCCAGCGTTACTCCAACCGTGCCTAGGTTTCTCACCGCTACCTGATTGAATTCATTGCTTGACTAATTGCTTAGTACTTGAGCATTTCGAATTTTTTCACTTTACAAACATAAATGAATAAAGCACTAACATAAGCAAGACGGCTAAAATAAGAGTCAAAAAGCAACGTGTATATACAAATGTTTGCATGTTCCATTTAACAAAGACAGGGGTCAAAGCTTTACAAAGAAGCTGCTAAGATCAAAGACAACCCGAGCCAGAGCTGGATCGAACCCCCGAGATGGATTCAGGGGTACCACCAGAGGAAACAGCCTCCTCGATACGATCCAAGGGCTCCTCACGACGTAAAGCTCCTCGCTCTTGAGGAAGCTCCTCCCAAGGGCCGGCACTCTAGTAGTAGTTCGCCCAATCACCGCTACCAAACCAAGAGTTCACCATGCCAACCACATCGTCCGAGAAGATTGGTACGTCAGCACCAGCCATCACACCGGCCGATGAACTAGGCCCCGATCCGAAGGGAATACCCCCCAATGACACGCCCGGGCCCACACTAAACGGTGCCCCTAGCGCACTGCCAAAGGAACCGCCAGCGAAGCCACTCGGCACACCACCGGGACGAAAGCCACTAACCCCGTTGAAGAAGCTGCTCAGGGCATCCCCGCTATACCCGGCACCCGACCGGAAGTCCCAGCGGACCAATACGGGATGAAGGAATCTTACCGCCTCCGCTCCCAACTACCGAGCCACTAGGGGCTCAATAAGAATGCAACGACACACGAGGAACGAGCATCCGCCCTCCTAAACTCGCCCCGCTCGCCATCCGGCCCCTGAAGCACGGCCTAGCAACAAAAGGCCAGGGAACAAGCTCTGGCCGGGATACCTGTACAGGCTATAAGGGTATCAGAAGCGGCAAATGAACAAAAAACACAAAAACAATCAAAAGGCACGAGAGTCAACATCTACCTCGGATGCGTCACTCCTCCTCTTGCAAGAGAGCTGCCGATACAAATCCTTTATCCACTCCTTGTAGGCGTAGATGATGCTCACCACTCGCCGACTCTGTGCTCGGTCAAACTGCATAAGAAGCAAGAGACACATCAAAGTCCCATTCCAACCCCGACACCAAACAAAAGCAAAAACACTTACCCCGCGGCTCCCCGGCGGGACCGCGGCATCTAGCACATGGGCCAGAACATCAACCTGCGGGACCGGGAAGTTGTTCTCATCGACATCCTCCACGTCAGCGTCAGGGACCACAGATGGCACCCCCGACTCGGTAGCCTGTTCCATTCAGAACAAAACATTAGCCGATTGTACCACTTAAAAAACCCACAAACATTCAACATGCAAGACTCAAGCAAAACTCAACGAAACAAGTTGAGAATCACTTACCAAACGAGTAATGTGGTTGATTTGAGGCAAAACCCAAGCAAAATGGAGCAAAAATCGTCCTTGGAGGTTTTTTTCTAGAGAGAGAAAGCTTGAGGAGGCCGAAAATGAAGGTTTTCGGCCTCCCCAAGCTCACACGTTCATTTTGAACGGGTGGGTTTTCCACCACCAGACCGGGTAACCGATCTCTCGACCGCTGGGCCGGTCTCGCGGCCCGCGGACCGGTCTGGCCCGGTTCGCCCTCCTAGCTGCTTTTCACCTTCAAAGTTTGCTCCCTCCCGCGCAAATTTTCGACAGTTGGTTCTCCTTAACTGACATTCGCCCCAGTTTTGAACCCCACCAGTTCAAAATTCTTCGATCGCAACCACGTCACGACAGGTAAAATTCATTATGTTGGACCCATTTTCGTCCCAAAAATCACCAAAACTCCTTTTGCACCTAAGAACTTTTTTCAAACACTACTACACAATCTTACAAAAAGCCCGATTGACTCGGCATTTTCTTTTCGCATTCCCTCACGAAATTTTACAAAAAGCCGGATTGACTCGGCATTTTCTTTTCGCATTCCAACACGGAATTTTACTAAAAGCCCGATTGACTCGGCATTTATAAAATTTTCTCACCTTCCATCACGGAATTTTACAAAAGCCCGATTGGCTCGGCACATACAAATCTTTTCGCATTCCATCATGGAATTTTGCATCAAACCTAATTTAACTCGGCACTTAAATTTTTTCCGACTTTGGCTCGGTACAAATGTTTAAAGATTTCTGACAGTTTGAGAAAATGATAACTCATTCATTTCTCTCATTCAACAAGCACTCATTCGCCTAAACACACATTAAACCCGATTTTTACTCGTTAGCAAGCAGGCAACTCGGCAACACTGGAAACAAAATACAATTTGTTCCTACCGTGCAACAGGTGGCTACCCACCTATACACATGTCCCTCCCCAGGAGTAGTTAAAGTTCGCCATCCCAGGCGGTTCCGGACTACTTTGACCGTCGATCTTCCCAGAGCTCGGTCAAAGTGGGGGCTTCTATAGACACCCCTCCCGGTGTCTCTCAAGTCCTCCATCGCCCGATGACGAACAACATGGCACACTCGGAAATGACGGGCTCCTCTCTTCAAGTGAAAGACCCCAAGGAGATAAGACCCAACTCTCACCCTCACCTTCTAGCCTTTGCTCTAAGCTTTCCAAAACATCAAACGGCTCCTCAATCGGAGTCCCAGATCAAAAGTTATGTGCGTATTTGTATTTCGGCACAAAACCGAGCATGGAGCGGTAAACGGTTCAAGTATCCCCCCAAATTCCCCCTGGAATCTCAAATGGACCCAGATCCATTGATACATACCATATTGGAATTTTTTAGTACAGCCTACATTTGAGTTCTCGACCAATCAGAATTCAATCGTACGGCAAAAATCCCAGATCGCCGGAAAAAACCTCAAATTGCCAGACCAGTCTTGAGACCGCTAGGCCGGTCTGGCAGACCGCCAAACCGGTCTCAGCACCAATCTGGTGGTGGGAGCACGCGGTCCCGGACTGTTTTTCTTCGTCCCTTTCCACACTTTTGCGCCTATAAATACGTCTTAAACTCCTCCATTCGAGGGGGGACTGGACTGGGAGAGAACCCTTTTGGAGAGCATTAAGGGAGCACATTTGGAAACTTAAGAGCCCTTTTTATGAGAATTAACATCTCTTCAAAAGAGAGATTCTTAAGAACACCATTGTGATTGGCAAGAAACCACAAAATTACCCACAAAACAGTCCACAAAAGCATCCCTTGCACCACAAAACAACCCACAAAACAATTCACCAAAACGAACAACAAAAGCCATCAACTTGGGGTTATTAGTTTGAGGAAGATCTAAACAAAGGAGCTCCAATCCAAGGTAGCCATCCCGAGGGCGATCAACAAAAGGGTTATTTCTCTTATGTGTTTACATGCGTATGTGCAAAATTAAACCTCTCTCGAATTGAATCTTCATGCACATCCGACTAAACACCACTTAAAATCTAGCATGATCACGTAATTAGCTCTTTTGCATGAAATCTTGCTAACTGCCAAAGTGATCGCCTTACAAAAATAGCTTGCTTCTTGGTAGATAATTCGTGACAATCCACGTAGCTAATGCATAGTTAAGGGCAAATAAACAGCGTGACGGATATCATGTGAATAAATGGCATAATTGCATTATCTTGAAGTCATTTGAATAAGTCCCGCATTTCCAAACTCAGTATCTCCCTTTCTTGGGCATTGAAGTCACAACTCGGCTTAATCATGGTATCTTCCCAGATATCCGTGGTTGGCGCCTTTACGGTTTTTGTATTCCTAAAATACGGTGGCGACTTCTTCACCTTGCAAGACAAAACGAGCAAAACATGATAAAGCAACGGTTACGATAATTCCCATAAAACAAAAAGAAACCCTGACAGAGGGCGCATGCAGTGAATGCGGGGGGAAGGTCCCACAGCTGCTTTGTGTGTATTCAAAGTTTACACCATCCTTCATTTTGTTCAAACATTGTTATGGAGACAAATTGCTTCTCACTCCTTTTCAAGAAATCTAAATAAAAAGGATCATGATTTTTAAATACCGATGTTATGGGAAAGTAGTTATCATTGATCTTGTTAGTTAATTTCTACTATCCATCAAAGTTTTATGATTACGATGATGCAACTGATGCATCTGATCGCAACAGCCCAAAAAGAGAAGAAATGAAAAAAAAAAAAAAAAAAGGAGTTGAAAGTGCATTTGATGATGAAAATACTTAATTCAATGAGTTGCTATGCTTTTATTGTTCCTTGCTTTATTTAATCAGCGTTATCGCCTAAGTTCTGTGTTCTTGAATCTCAGAATACACTAAAATGTGCACTTGACACAGCAATCAAGACATCTATCAAAGTTCGGATAGGTGAGATTAAAGCAGGAACAACAACCTTTTCCCAGTAAGATCTTGTTTATGACTATCTGAGTTTGCTTCTTTGTGCTTGAGAAACCTACAGGTTTTGTTTTTTCAATCTTAGATTGTTTTGAGGACTGTATTCCAAGAGCTATTGCAAGGATCTCTGTAGCTATTTTGTTGACTTCTCTTTCTCTTTTTGTCCTTGGATCTTTCTTGTTTACTGTTTTCTTCACCCTGGTACATTCATCTGCTTGGATCTCAATTTGATTACCCATCAGTTTTCTATATGCTAATTCTGTACTTGCAATGTGGTTCTACTGATGAGCATCTTTTTCTGTTTACTGAGAGTTGGCATTAACAGTTTCGTCTACCATACGATTGACATATTTGTTTCCCTTGTTTCATAACCGTCACTAATGTCCAGGTCACAAAAAAGGAGATTTAACTTTATGAATTTGGAATAACCCTCCAAGAAAATTTGAAGAATTGGGACTTTGGTGATGTACCAACTTTACATAGTGCGGTAATATATGAAATATTGCTTTTGTTTTCTTAATTGTTATCTGTCAGAGCTAAGAGCTTTCTTATAGAGCTANTTTTTTTTTTTTTTTTTTTTTTTCCCTGATCAAGTTCATCTTCGTCTTGATTGATTGGTTTGTATAATGGAATAACTGATTATGATTGGTTTATGATTGCATCATAACAAAAATGGGCTACGAAGTTCTTGTCTATTTAGTTGCCAATTTTAATCTCGAGAGTATTGTATTCCAATTGGAGATGGTTAATATTCTTCTTGTATGTGTGAAAAATGACAATTAAAGAGTTAATGCTTTCTTGGTCTTTTCTTATTGTTTTTTGGGCAAATTTTCAAATTTCCATATAACAATGTATAAATTGGGAGTGCAATACAATGTTGACAAGACACTGAAGACTGAGCTTACTTGCTTAAATCAGCTTACGGACTAAGCAAGTAGAGTTTCTTGATGTGAGGTGAGCTTACTTATGATTGTGGTGTCTATTTTTCAGGAACGATTAATGGTGCCAATTGCCAAAGCTCCTTCATACAGTGGCTAACAACAAGTGACAATAACATTTTGGTTTTCTCAGCTCCTATGATTTAATTCTTCTTAATTTTTCCATATTGTTGATCCTTTCCCTTTCTGTAGTTTTTATGTTAAGGTTCATGCTATGAATCTAGACTTTTTTGTCAGTTTATTTCTATCAAGAGCTAATAAGGTAGAATGAAGCTTTTTTGTTCTCCTCCTTTTTTTTTTGGATGTGTTGTTCTGATGATTTAGTGGTCACATTGTGGATTAGAGGTTTCTCTCTCATTGTTTTTGTTTTATTTATGTTCGAAGCTGTAGATTTGGGGTATTTTTCTTCATTTACCCCTACACCTGTAATTATGTATTCTGCAGTTCAAGTTATGAATTGGGCCAGATTTGGTTCATCCTCCTCATATATGGTTAATAATGTAATTGAAGAGTATACCCATTACTTTCTTTTGTCAATACAATATAGTCTAGCCATAGCTGTTCTTTTCTTACGGAAGGCTTGTTTTGCCAATTTAGTGTTATAATCTATTACTGATTGTCTCTGTTTATTATCAAGGATGGAAGATTATGAGTGAAAGATAATTATTATTTTTTAGATAAGAAAGTAATTGTATTAAAAGAACGAAAGAATACATGATATCCTCTTAGGATGATAAACACTACATTGGAGTCCTCCAATTCCTTTGTACTTCTGACAAAGGAACTCCGAGAGAAATCCTAAAAGCAAAACCCATATGAAAGCCAAACAAACTACTCCAAGTCTCTAACCTCAACTCACCTTCCCCTTCCCCTTCTCCTTCCCCTTCCTACCATCATAGTTAATCGTGGATGCTAGCTGCTGCAAAGCTCTCTTCACCCTCTTTTTCTTCCTCTCATAGACCAACTTAGAGGATACTTTGACCTGCAAAGGCTTTCTGGCAAGACTAACAAATTGTACGTCTAGTCGATACGATAGTGTGATTATACGAACGCTTTATAGCATGAATAGAAGTTAGAGTGGCCTTGTGCTAACACTGATGGTGGGAACACCCTTATATATATATTCAAGACCTTTCCAACTCTTCCTATTCCTATTCCTGCAAAGATGTCTACATCTCGTCTTAATCGTTTGGAGGAGATGGTTGCTAATTTTGTTGAGGCTTCCGTTCAAAACCAACAAGCCTAGAACAATGCACAGAATGTGCAACCCGTCTTTTTAAGGATTTTGACGCCCTAAAACCACCTACTTTTTCTGGAGGTGCTGACCCTACCCAGTTAGAAAATTGGGCTAAGGAATTCGAGAAACTCTTCGTAGTGACTGGTCGAGCTGAGAACCAGAAGATCGAGACTG
>BSSO01007367.1:0-11032 GCA_030267885.1 Mesembryanthemum crystallinum | reverse complement strand
AAAAACAAAAAAAAAAGAGTAAAGAACAAGAAGTAGAAGAAGAAAGAATGAAGAGTGAAACAAGGTTCTGGGGACACAGCAAACCATTTCCTTCCATCTAAGGGCTTGTTTACTTAGATGTAATCGGGTTTACAATGTAATGCACAATTTTGTAGAAAATGGAGGTAGGGGTGGAAGAGAGAAGATGGAGGGGATGATAGAGGAAGGTGTAATTGATTACATCAATCTAATGTAATCACAATTGCTCTAGTATAACCAATGTAAAAATCATTACATGACTAGAAGTAATAATGTTTACAACCAACCTAACAACTACACATTCTATGAGTAGCCATAAGCATGTCTAACTAAAAAATGCTCATTACATTGTTATTATAATTACATCCAAGTAAATACCACCTAAGTTTTTACTTAATAGTTAATACGCATCAACTCTAGTTGCCTTCTAAGGTACATACGTACAACAAACTATTGTGAGTAACCAAGCAATCTCTTACACATTCTCTTTAAGCCACAATTTGCAGTAGTCGAAGACTTTCTTTCTTCTTTCGATAGGAAGTAAACAAAGATCTTGCCCAAATTCTATGATATTAGAGATGCAACTAGTCCCGAAAAATTCCTATAACAACTAGTGCTTCTAATAAAGGTTGAAAAGAGTGAGAAATTGGTCACAGCAATTACGCACCTGGCACAAAATACCTATAGACCACTCAGGCACCTAAACTAGACTTTGCAGAAAGCCAAGTTGGTCAATCCCATACGTAATTTTTTAACCCCTAGAAATACGTTTAGCTATGATAACAAAGCACAACGAACATGTGCATTATGTATTTTTGGGGCTTTGGTCCGTTTTCCAGCCTTGGGTTGCGGTTCCCTGTGGGCTAAATTATCCCTCTCGATTCACAGGGGTGGGTATCTAGGAACTCGCTAGTTGGCTTTGTCAAAGAAAGAAAGAAAAAAAAAAAACAAGGAACTTCTGCATCAGGTACTTTGTGCACTCTTGAATCTTTATATTCATCAAAACATAAGTGTGCATAGTTCAATACAAATCATGAGCAAGTCGACATAAATTATTGTCATTTATATTCTTGACAAAAAGTAAGAATATATGTGAATTCAAAACATCAGAAATGCTCATATTAAGGAAGAATAAAAGGCAGGAATACATACTCTATATCAGCCAAATCATTAATCAGTTGAACCCGAATATCTGCTGGCATCCTGATCCTAAAAACGAACCTGTTTAACACACATTCAACACATTAATTCAAAAGGGTATAGAGGAGGGTTGAATTGATAAAGATTGTAGCAAAAAGGGAAGCTTACATTGTTACTTCTCTTATGATGTCTATCAAGGCCAATCCCTTTCTTGTCTTCATTTCAGAAATGTCTAACAATTAGTCAAGTACAGTACAAGTAAATAAACAAACAGGTAGAGCATAATTTTATTTGTCGTCTGCATAAGCACTATATAGAGAATAGATTTGTTGGATACGGCTATAACTAGTTGAAAAAGTCTCATTGAGGAGCCAATATGATATCTGCTCAATGTCCTTAGGTAATGGATTTCCTGTGCACAGGTAAACTGCTTCTTCTGTTATTTGTGGAGATGCCATATGTGTTGACTGCAAATATAGACAAACACAAGTAATGTGAAACAGGAAACAAAAAAATAAAAAATGAAAAAAGCAAATACAACCAAAGTTTTACTACAAACAAACTATAATATGCCTGCTAATGAAACTGAAGACAGCTTTTTCATCCAGGTAAATTGAAACATCAAAGGTTGACATGGAACATGCTGGACAAAAACCATTGAATTCTTGGGTAAACAGTGAACACCATGATTGAATACTAACTTATCAGTTATCAGACAGAAGAAACCACCTAATAATACACTAGACTTCCAGAATTTTGCGTGATCAAATTTAAGAAGATTCCAGTATGAAAACAGCAAGATAAGGAGCAGGTACATTATTCAGGCAGTTTCTAAACATTGAAAAAGCCAAACCTACTAGAAATTCCAAATAGGTTATTCTACCTGTAAAATATTCAAAGCCTTCCTCATGTCCCCAGTGCTCAATCTTACAAGTGCTGCTAAGCCAGACTCTGTTACATCAAGCCTATCAAAATGCATAAC
Organism: Mesembryanthemum crystallinum; assembly: GCA_030267885.1. Taxonomy (NCBI): domain Eukaryota; kingdom Viridiplantae; phylum Streptophyta; class Magnoliopsida; order Caryophyllales; family Aizoaceae; genus Mesembryanthemum; species Mesembryanthemum crystallinum. The sequence goes on along the minus strand of BSSO01007367.1, from coordinate 8,892 downwards.
CATTACATAAGATAGTACGTTCTTGTCATATAGAAGGAGCAGCAAAACAACAAAAACCAGCATCAAAAGAACTAAGAACTACTAAACAAAGATCTTCTTTTTTTTTTTTTTTTTTTGATAAGAGAAATTTGTATTAAAACCAAAATGGGGATAAATACAAGATAAGAGGACAAGAAGTCCTCAAGAGAGCTAAATACAAAAGAATCGCTAATTACATATCCAAGTGTTAGTATCTGACATAATTACTTGAGGTGTGATGAAGAGTTCAAAGAACAAGTAAAAAAAACATATCTTCCTTGTCTACCTTCTGTATAGATATTCGCATTTAATGTTTATCCGGATAAAATCCAGATGCGAATTTTACACATTTTATTGTAATCACCAAAGAAAAACAGAGCATTGACAGAGATGCCTGTAAAATATTTCAAGAGGATGATAGTTGACAGAGTGTACTGTTACTTTATTTTCCATAAGCATAAAACCAGAATGACTCAATTAAGAAACATGTGCCCAGTCAAAGCCTAGAAAGATGTGAAAGGTATCAGAGATCAAAGAGCTGTTCAGTAATAGACTAATAGCATACAATTCCAATACCAGTTATAACTTTAACTCGGACTTAAGAAGCAATGCTACTATTTTCAACGTCCCGAAATTTTAAACTATTTTCTTTAGAGAAAGGGGTGCCTGACTTTAGAACTTACCCTTCAGCTTCTATGACATGTTTAAGCCGCTCAGAGACATGGACAGAATCAAGTGGAGCAAACCGGAAGCGGGTGCATCTTGACTGCAGAGCCGGAATGATCTTGTTAACATTGTTACAAATTAGTGCAAATCTCGTGCTTTTTGTGTATTTCTCAATCACTGCATCCATGAACAAGCACAAACACAAATGTCATCATGGTTGGGTGCAAGAGGAAAAGATAAATAGAAGAGAGAATGGAAACAAAAAAGGAGAAAACTAAATCAGTACCTCGACGTAAAGCAAACTGCGCATCCTTTGTCATGGCATCTGATTCATCCAGTAGAACTAACTTTACATGTGCCTTTGCACTGCCAGTAACAAAGTAACAGCAATTGTCAACAATTCAGCGAGACAGTGTGCAGCCAACACATGTAAGTCAAAGCTCGGGCAAAAGACAGAACGAAAAGCAATCCATTCTTTTTTTCCAATAAAGAGGATTCAAGTAGCAAGCACGAATCACAATTCACAATATACTTTATTTACTGCCAAAAATCAATATGCAATTTCTTTAGTCCTTAAAACCCTGTCTAAACCCACTTTTTTTTAGATAAAGAGAAAGCATGTATAAATGAAAGTTTCAAAAACATACAACAATGGAGGACAAGATGTCTTCTCAATTAGTTACATATTAGCCAAGTTACGCTATATATCAGTAATACATGCCCCTAAATGCCCCTGCAGCTCTAGCCTACAAAGAAGCTAAACAAGTGACCTTGTGTCCCTGTCCCACAGCACATTACCCGCTAAGACCACCCCTATTGAACACACGGACATTCCTTTCCAACCAAAGACACCAGATAGTAGCGATCACAATACGCCACAGCAGCCACTTTTCCGTCCCTCTCCCAAAACCCACAAATTGCACCTGAAGGAACTCCAAAACACAAGAGGGGCTAACCCTCCTAAATCCACATAAAACTGAAAGAAAATCATATCGCCCTCGATAGCATACAACTCTGCCATTTGAAATCCTGGCCAGATAGAATTATAAAAGAACAAGAGGAATACAATAAATAAAAATATGTTTGCTTCATGATCCCTCAAAACACCACCATAGCCGGCAAGCCCACACTTTTCCACAACTGTATCATCCAAACTTGTTTTCAAACCAACCTACTGAGTTTAATCTTCCCCACCATATGCCAACTTTTGTTAGTGACACTGCTTCTAAAGTAAAAAGAGCATATGCCATATCAGTTCTCTGGCAGAAGATTGTAAAAATCCATAAAGAGAATATCTTGTCCTCCACTGCTGTACTATTGTCAGATATTAATATACTTTTCTTCATCTAAAATAAAAATTAAAAAAATCCATAAAGAGAAACGCCAACATCCAATTAGCAAGGATTCGAAAGCCTCTTGAACACTAATATAAATTCATGCTCCATAAAGAGGCAACGCCCTCCCTTGTCCTTCTAGCTGTAAATTCCCCACCTACAGTTTATCATAGAGCTCAAATTTGTCCACACCATCACATAATCCCAACTGTTGTCCCACAACCATGTAGATTCAGTTTGCTATTGGACCAATGGTTTCTATTGCGAATACCACCATCATTTGCTCTATATCTTCTATACTTAAAGGGATCTGTGCTTCCTCAATAACTTGACCACATCTCTATATCCACAATCATAGGGCATCCAAGATCCTGGAGCTTTCTCCATTTCCTTCTGGCACTTTTATTCTTTGAAACAAGTTTACCACTATGAATAACTGTTTCTTGCATAGGGTTATCCTTAAGGGCTTCCAAGTTTGTTGCATTTATTTATAGCCATGGTATTCAGCATAGCATTGTCCTCAAGGGCTTCTGAGGTTTTTGCATTGAGTAAGGAAAGTGAAGAGAGTGCTTCTAGACAAACCTTCCTTATTTGAATGAGAAGTGGAACAATGAATCTCATTGTCATCAGATTCAACTGCATTTTGTGTAGAGATCTCAGCAAACCCATTTGTCCAAACTCTCTCCTCTACAAGCACCTTATAACCCCTGCCCTGAACCATAATATCAACAACTGAATTTGAGGACATCTAATTCTTAAGAAAAAAAAAAAAAAAAAAAAAAATTCACCAAGCAAATATCAAGGAAGAGCCATGGCTGCAGTGGCAGTATCTACACCCACAACCTTACCCCATATGCTCCCAATCCGTTAGATATTTATCAACATTCCACTCCTGTAAAGAGATGCCCTCCAAAGCAATGATTTAGGAGTGTCATTAGAGCTATGTAAAGGGGACCATATTTCTACAAACTTACATAAGTGACTTAATGAACCAAAGTGATCTAACTTCAATCTTTCAAAGGGTTCTCACTCAAAATGAGATCAGGAATTTTGGTAGACACTTCTTCCTCGGGCAATCCCAATAAGCCCAATTTTCCCTGGATTTCTTGATGCCACAGCTTGAATTAACCATATCCAACAAAGAAAATTGCAACCAATCTAAACTGTTATGCCCTTCTTGGGGACAACACCCTGAACCCAGTCCTACTAACACTGCTTGCCAGCACTTACCTTACAGTTTGCCAGCACTTACCTTACAGTATTTTAACTACACCTTTGATTTCCAGCAATGAAACCAATAAACCCAACCCATCACCAAATAAATCAATCAACAAAGATTGAGCAACAAGGAAAACGCTTAAGTGGTAGTAGAATTTAGTTACCCAAAAGAGAAACTCTGGGTGCTAGCAAAGTCCTGAATTTGTTGCCGAACCACATCAATACCACGGTCATCTGAAGCATTGAGTTCCAGTATCATGTTGTGAAACTGATTCCCATACAGCTTCCTCGCAACAGCCAGAATTGTCGATGTCTTCCCAGTTCCAGGAGGTCCATATAGCAGCAAATGCGGCAGCCTGTTCTCGCTCGTCAACCTATCAACTAATTCCCCATAAAAAAAAAAAAAAAAAAAAAGAGCATGAATGAGAAAGAGAAAGACAGAAACCCTAATTAGCGACAATCGAGCAGAAGACACGAATCGGGAATTACTTACTGGTATCAATAATGTCACGGTGAGCAGCGACGTCGGCGAGGGACTGAGGGCGGTACTTTTCGACCCACGGCGTGCCTTTGCCGTCGCCGGTGTTGACGACGTTTTTGCCCTTGCTGGGTTTGATGGAGGGGCTGTCGTTGTGGTCGACGTCCATTGGAGAGATTGTTTCCGCCATTGATGGGCGGGGGTTAGGGTTTTAGCAGAAGCGCAAAGTTGGGGTTTTGATTTGATTTTTGGGGACTCAAGTCAAGTGCAAAGTAGTAAGTAACTGAGAGTGTTTGTGATTCTCGTGCCGGAGGTTCTTCAAATTGGCGCCAAAGCCCCCACCCTTTTTTCTTTTTCTTTTTCTCCCCTTTTTTGCCAAGGTCCAACTCTAGTAGTCTAGTTAGAGCTGGCCATGGGTCGGGCTGGCGGCACGGCCCAGCACGAATTTGGCACGGGCACGGCACAAGCCACCTCAGGCAGGCACAACATGGCCTACGATGTGGTGGATCGTGGGCCATGCCGGGTCACAATTTCAAGAAAATCATGTACCTAGGGACGGACAGGCACGGCACGGCACGCTTCGCCACGGCATAATATTTTAATACAAAATTTGAAATTTTGTAAAGGCACGGCACGTCGGCACGATGGCCATGGGCCGCTTTTGAGAATAGGTGGCACGGCACGGCACGCACTGGGTGGGCCGTGGGCCGGGCCAAGCCTCCAAAAGCTATAGGCACGCCGACGCGGCACATGGGCTGGGCCAGCACGGCCCATGGCCAGGCCTAAGTCTAGTGTATGCAAAAACTTATACTACAAAGAGTCCTACAAACAGTTCTATATTAAGAGTGTTAGATCCAAAAAAAAAAAAAAAAAAAAAAATTGATAGGGGGTAGTAAATAATTAATGAAAAAAGAATATAAATTAAAAACCACGGTAGAAAAGGTAGTTAAAACACTGAAAGTGTCAACTGCAATAAACAAAGGTAAGAGGATTTGAGAACATGGAGCATTAGGAAAAAAATCTATAACATAAATAGGCTAAGAACCCGAAAAAAATGCACTCCAATTAATACATTCCTCTAATTCATCCATATACCACCCAAAGTATAAGAAAAAATATTGATCAAAGGGCATAGGCTTCATAAGCCCCATTGAGCCCAGAAAACAAAAGTAAAAAGATAAACATAAGAAATCAAAACAAATCAGAGGCCAAATGCTCATTCCTCAAGCGTCAATGGCCTGGTTGTTATCGACTGTCGGGGCTTGATGGCTGCCGATTCAATTTCTTGCAACCTTTACAATTCATGATCAAATTCTTGATCTTTGATCTCTCATTGCTTTTTCTCTCCTGACAAAATCAATTTCCTACCGATTCCAAACGAAGGCCTACACCTTTAGGATTGTCGCTTGATCGTTATTAAACAATTTGATTTAATGTCTTGATGAGTGAAGTATTAAACAAATATTGTTTAAATTAATTTGACCTAGTCTTACTTTCTTGCTTGGGTTGAAGGGGAGAAGAGTTACTAAAAAAAAGTTCTTCAAACTCTTCTCAAGCCCTTACTTTATTTACCAATCCATCAAACATACTTTCGAACAAATAGTGATTTTTTAAAACTGGAAGGTGATACTTTTTCTTGACGATAAGGGTCTATTCTTTTCGTCTTATTTTTGTTGGAACTTAGTGTTCTCCAGCAAATTCCAGCAATCAGTAAAAAGTTCCAGCATTTTCCAACATTCTCCAACTCCAACACTCCAAAAACCAGATGTAAAGAACAGACTCAAGTGTGTTATTCCTTTTTTCAAATAATAAGTGATACTTTTATATTGTAAAATGATACTTTGGTTGTGTTACATAAATCGCTCTAAAACAACCGTAAAAAAAAAATAAAAATAAAAAAACACTAATAGTCTAAATAACATTGTTGGTCATTTTAACCCACATCTATAAGTATCCGATTTACCTGACTCGAATAAATCAGTTAAAGTCCAATTAGGTAGGTGATAGATCAAGTCGAATTTAGGTGATTGGTTTTTACCCGCAAACCCGATTTGCATATCTACCATCGCCTGTATACAATTTTTAAAATATATTTATATGTCTATTTATTACTATACAACTAAAATAACTACCCACTATTCCCATATCCGAAGACCTTGCCCCTTTTGCATCACACATCTCATTTAGAGCATATTTGACACAAGAGCCACAATGGGAGCTTGAGGAAGAGAAAAGGGAAGTTTCATGTTAATAGACGTTGCTAAGTAGTAGAGCTTGAAAGGCCGGAGCTTATTTGGACTTTGTTGCCTCACTCCAAAATTTGGAGAGAATGGGGAAAATGATGGAGGAAGCATCGAAGCAAAATGACTGCATAATAAGCAAACCAAGGTTTTTGCTGAGCAAGTATACTCAAATAGAGTACCAAATAGTAATCAAATTAGAGATTGTAGTTGCCTACGGGACCCGTTTGAATGATTACCCCGATTGTACTTAAAGTTTAGCAAATGTATGATAATTATAACAATCACGTTTTATCTTGTCCTTATATGCTTCATGCCACAATTATTCAAATATCAGCTTGTTTCTCTTTGTAGAACCTATTAAAAGTTGAATAAATTGAATTTTTGTACATATAGGTAAGCACTAAAAAGAAATTTTATTATTTACTATTTTTTTTTCCTTTCGCATGATTACACATGCTCAAACTTCCCAACCACAACTTTTTCTTTAGTAGCATTTTAATTTGGCTTATTGAGATCCCTATCCAACTTAGGCTCAGCCTCTAAACTTACCTTACAAACTTTTGAATTTGTCCCAAAGAGTTTTGAGTTTCTTCTTATTTCCTTTAATATTTTTCAAGTTACCATAAATAGCCCTTGTATCCTTCTCAAAGTGGAGGCTACATGTCTACAAGATTGTCAAAGAGATGATAGAGGAAAAAATCTCTCTAATTTTCTCACAAACTTCTCGGACTTCATATTACTGAGGAGCAAGATTGTAGCCCAACTTTATCGCACATAAAGTGGACATGGACACCAAGAATTTTGTTGATTAGGCATCATTCTCAACTTCCTTAGCCACCACCATATCCTTCATGCTCTTCACCCACTTTGCCATTGCCATTAATATATACAATATATTGTGGAGTATTTGTTTCCATGTGATGTTTGGTGAAACAAATGGCTAGATCTTTGACTAGTCAATTGAATTGCTTGCAAGACAAATGTTCCATTGATGAATAATCAATGTAAACACTTCATATGATTAAGTACTAGCCCTGTATTTGTCATAGATAGATATTGTACATACTAATACCTTAATAAATTCTGGATAAGAAAAATTTTAAAAATTTATTGATACTACTTATATTACTAAGATGCACTAAGAGACTGATTCAATTTAGATCCTAATATATGAGTTGAGATTACTGCACATATTCATAATGTAAAATATAAAATTATTTTTTGAAAAAGTATACTGGTAAAAAACATACAGCAGTAATTATTTTATGTTGGGTGGCAGTTGGAGTTGGGGGGCTACAAGCACGAGACAGTAAATTCCAAATCTGATTCCCTGCAATGTTTATTTGAATTTGGATAAATACAAGTCAAGTACCAACCAATTAGGAGTATTTATTTACTCATCCTCTCCACTTTACAAAATCATAAATACTGAGTACTACTACATAATGTAATTAAATTAAGGAAACCCAGTTTTTTTTGGAGGGACGAGCAGTACCCATTAAGGCGGTTATGCCAGGCACGTGATAATGACCTCCTCCTTCCTCTCTCTCTCTCTCTCTCTCTCTCCTCAGTCTTTTCACTTAAGGAAGGGGACACCGGGACAGTGAGTGGAGTAACTGAGTGAGAGTGAGAGTGAGAGTGAGAGTGAGAATCATTGCACCAATGTTCGGGACCTCTTCAAAATCTCAACGGTCAACTTCGCCGTTCCGGTCAAGGAAGGGATCACCGGCGGCGCCGCCGGAAACGTTGGCGAAACCGAAACCTCAACGGTCAACTTCGCCGTTCCGGTCAAAGAAAGACTCGCCGGCGCCGGCGGATTTTAAATCTCAACGGTCAACTTCGCCGTTCAGGTTACCTAAGGAACCGCCGGCGCCGGTGACTCCTCCGTCGGCGACAAGGAGCTCCGGTGGAAGGCCGGGGAGTTCGTCGTCGGAACGGTCCGATTTGAGTAAACCTAAAGAAAATGTGACCGTTACCGTTCGATTTCGTCCTCTCAGGTATTATAGTATTATAGTATGCTCACTGATTTGAGGTTTGTTTTTGTTTTGCTAAAGTTTTTTTTTTTGTAATGTTGATTTTTGTGATAGTGCGAGGGAGCTGAAGAAAGGGGATGAGACGGCGTGGTATGCGGATGGAAATAGCACCGTTCGGAATGAGTATAATCCTAACATTGCTTATGCATTTGGTCAGTTTCTACTTCATGTTGAGTCTTTTTGTATGCCATATGTGAGATACTTGGCTCTAATGAATATACTTTGTTTTACTTATTTATTTATTTTCCAATTTGTTGTTGGGTTTGACTTTTCAGATGGTCTTTGATGATGACCTTTGATCATTATGTTATGATCATATAAGCATGATTTTTTTGGAAGTCATTTTGGGAGAATTGTAACTATAGGAATTACACTGTATTAATCAAATTATTTTTGATCTAATTATTGGTCACAGGTTTCTAAATTTGATCTTAAATAGTCAAAATGTAACAAACATAACAAGATGGAGGGAGTGGTAAGTTGAAAAAAATTGTTGTGAAACCCTTATGAAAGTAAGTATGATGAGAACCCTTTCAATATTTTTGTGAAAAAAAAAAAACAATATTAAAAGGACCTCTTTTAAGGGAAATCCATCCTTGCCTTGCCCTTCACAACCCTCTTGAAGCATTTTCCATTTAGGGGGGGCTTGGATCGGGGGATAATTTAGGGGGATAATGGAGAAAATTGAAGAGTACAATAAGAGGGTGGTGGAGGTGGTGGATGATAAATGTGGTGGAGGAAGGTGAAGGTGGTGGAGGAAGGTGGAGAATGATAATAGGGGGATAATTATGCACCACCCCCTAGGGTAAAATATTCCCCCCTATTGCTCCTCCCCCTCTCCCCCTAATTTATTCCCCACCACCACCTCTACCCTTCGATTTACTCTTTAATCCCATTCATTA
>BSSO01007366.1:0-11034 GCA_030267885.1 Mesembryanthemum crystallinum | reverse complement strand
TATATTCACCTCTGTAAGCCATGTTGTGAGATAGACCTGCCACAAAGACATTTGCATTACAAGCTAATCAAGATGTATGGAATAAAAGAGTACAAATCAAAATAACAACTATAGATATACCTAGTACTACTTAGTTATCTCCTCAAGTCAATATTCACAAAGAACCAATTAAACACAACTTTACATTGCGTTTAGCATTTATCATATGCAACAGCCTGCATGCATTGATGCCCTATACCTGCAAAACTTCGTGGCTTGGCTGTTTATCAGATTCCAAAGAAGATGATTTGGGTCCCCAGCCATTTATTCTGGGGAGAAATGGTTCAGTGGCTTCTTTAGAGTACAAGTTGCATATCATCAGGTCATCAGCTTCTCCATGATAAAGTTCGTCTGCCCAAGACAGTGGACTGAGTTCAACTTTTTGACAACTGACGGAGAGAAGCTCAACTACAAGCAAACGCTGCTGACCCAAGTTAACAAAATTTAAGAAGAAATCCTAAAAATGGTAGAGGCACAGTGCCCATCGTTTAATAACTGCAGATTACCTTCAAAACAAGTTCTAGTTTGAACATTTCCACTAGCTCCTCAGCCAACATTTCTGGAATCATTCATGGTTTAACTTATTAGGATATGACAAGACGGAAAGAAGAATGCACAAAACAGAATGGAAATTATAATTAAGAGTATCAATATATCATCCACGAGTTGCCAAATGGGAGAGTAAGAGCACAAGAATAGCATAAAGTTCATCTGTAATATGTGAAAATTACATATGAAGTGCATCCATATATGTATACGATGTGCATCAGCACAATGTACTGATCTAGTGCGGGTATGATAGTAGCAGTGTTACAGTCTGCAGTTTTAACATTGAGGTCAGTTTTGAGAAATTACAAGAATAAGGGTATTTGGGAGGAGAAGAAACACAAAATTGACCATTGAGGTAATGGAATTCAGCTATGTGGGATAAGCAAAAGGTGGACGAATGAGGATTTCTGATTAAATGCATGATTAACAACAATGACTCTTGAGTGAGTTAGTTCTCCGTACCAACTCAGCTAGAAGCTATAATTTCATATGTGGAAGGCCCAACCAATGGTTTTGCACTCTGACATTAATTTACAGACCCCTTCACATGATAACGCCCTAGGCTTAAAGTGTAAACACACCTCATTCATCCCGTATGAGGAACATATCCTTTTTACTTGTAAATTAGGGCTCCTAAGATTTGAACAAAGAATCATTCGTTGATTTATTTTGATACACAATGTCAAGGAACCAGCTCTCACAAAAGTTTAATCTCATGGATGCCTAAGCAGGCAATGGTGTTGTAATTTGTTTCGGGTGGGGGGCCTGACCGGGCCCCCTTGCTTTATGGTCTTTAGGGGAGGGGGTGGGTATTGATCCCAGGGCTAAGCCCCGGAATAGAGGGTGGGTTGGGGGCAACTGTGCTCTTCCCAAACCCCACAATCAATGGTATTGTACTCTAACCATTGACTGCACCATATCAATTATAAAAGGTGATCGGATTTTGGTACATTTACTGGAGGTTTAATTGGATCACAACAGTTCAAATCCTTTTTTTATCTGATAACAGTTCTATTCCTAGCTAAATTCTGGTCATCCATGAAGCGAATCTTAATAACTAGATTAGGCAGTTTATGGGCTTACTGCACTCATACAGAGAGCAGCCCAAGGGAAGAACAAGAGAAAGACATAATCTACTACTTTCAAGAAAATGTTTTATAAGCATAATTAAAGCTTAAGGTTCTTTTACTGTGTGCCTAGTTGCCCATGCGGACCAGTTTCTATAGTGGCTGTTTTTTCTGCGCAGCAATTTAATAAGTTCTCTATTTCTGACACCACTAATATACCACAAGTAATGCACAATGCACAGGATGCAAGGCAAATTTTCCAACAAGCGGCCACAGTTGGTGGCAATAACAATTAACTTCTTAACAGTCATCAACTTACCAAATGCAGAGATAGACAAAAATGTGAAAACTGGAATCCCTCCACCATCACCAGTATCATTACTATCCTCTGAGCAGCTAGAAAACTGTACAAGGGGACTTCCACTAGCCGCTTTCAAAAAACACCTCATAGATCTGCATGAATTCATCATCTCGACGACAACGGCCACCTACAACACATGTGATTGAAGGTGAACACGCTGACGCATTTTGTATTTATCATTTCTTACTTTTACAAGCTGCAACTAATAACCTAAACGCCAAAATAGCAGAACGGCAAACATAATGATCTTTCCACAAGCGTCTTAACCAGTGAAAAACTAAAGCACAGTATTTCTCATTAATATACTATAACTATCCTATCGGCCTTGACACAGCTTCTCAAGCTTAATGAAAGAATAGAAACCACTAATAATAAAGAAATTCTCCAAGTAAATAAGTCATTGTTGTTCAGAAAACATCAATATAAATTTTACATTGATCGACACTCTCTTCCTTCACTTAAAGTAGTTTACTCACATATGATATATGAAAAGACATACCATAGCCTTGTAGGAAGATAAAAGTTTGGGCTGCTGAAGCTCCTGATACAAGAATCAACAATCAAGTTAGAAAAAGTTTCAATAAGTATGAATCATTAATGTCTTTGTTCACTTTGCAACTTGTGTATTAAAGCAACTGTTAAGCATACATCTCTCTTCATGCATGCATTACCATTAACAGAAATTACCAAAATTCCCCTGCTTGTTGCATTGTCATCATTTAGCAAAGAAGTCCCATCCGAATCACTTAGAAAGTATGCCACATCTGAATACTTCAACTTATCAACTTGAGAGGAAGATAACCTTATATTATCGGTACCGTCAAAACCATCAACACAAATTCACAGGCAATGCCGCAGGAAAAGATTCTAAATCCTGCTACGACACTCAATATTTCCATCCACTGATTGGCAGCTAGTACATATGCATAGCTGACTTAAATTAAAAAGGACAAATAAATATGAGGTGTCATACAAACTCACCAGCTGCTTTAGCAATTTATAACAGGCCTTTTTCCGTATATTGGGCATATCACTCAAAACACCCAAATCCATAGCATCCATATATCTGCACCAAAACCCAAAATTTCAAAAACAAAGAAAGTGATCATCTAGTTGGAAAGACAAGGTCACGAGAATGAAATCAATAGCTAATTCATATTCATTGGTCTGATATATCAGTCTATATAATTCAGTGTCGTATGTTTTTGACACAATTTCCATCACATTTCCATGTATCACCAATAAGAAATCCACACAGTTGTGGATAATTGTCAAAAAACATCAACATATTCCATCAAAATTTCCATAATTTGGGTACGTTCATTTCACCTTATTCAATTCTAGTTTGCTTCATTCAATTTAGTTCATGTTAGTTCATTTCAGGTCAAAAACTTACTTTTCTCTCACATATTACAATTCATTTCGTGCTAATTTAGTTCAATTCAGTTTGCGTACTTTCAGTTGAAAAGAATGCACCCTAAGACCAGTATTTCCACAAACAACTCCATACTACGGAACCTCGACATGCCTATTCACACCAATTCCTCAATTCATAGGCAAAAATCTCATCAATGGACAAAAATCAAAGAACCCAAAATTTGAATTCAAACAAAAAGTGTTTAAGAGGGATTGAAATACCTGTGAGAGAGGTAAGAGTTGACGATAGAGGTGGCATTGGATCGGCCAGCAAAAGAAGAAGATTTCCATTGGTGTCTAAGGGAAGATAACTTGGACCATTGATTTCTGAGATTCCTCTGAGCCTGTGGCCTCCACAGTCTCACCATTGAAGAAGGAAATTCGGAAGTTCTCAAGGAGCTTGCTTTTGATGATGGTGTTTGAAGGCTCGGGGAGGAGAGAGAAAGGGACGCCATTGATGATTCAGTTCTTTCCATGGCTTCCATCTTTTGGTGCTCTCTCTCTGCGTCTCGAATGGTCTAACCCCGGTAGGGTTTAAGGAATTGCAGGGATGAGAGGTGAAGTGCCAACTACGAATTGTTGAAAAAAAAGAAAAATTTGCCGCCGTCACCACAGCACACACAAGCAAGTGATAGTGAGTTGAACAAATTATCCTGATAATGTCATGGGGTCTAACTCTAACCCATCCACTTGTATAAAGTCAGGCATTACTAATGCAAACACTTTCAAGTTACGTTCAAGATTCAAACTCCTGACCTTTGGATAAGTGGACATAAGCCTCAACCACTAGGCTACCACTCATGTGATCTATATAGTACTCCCTCCGTCCCGCAATTAGCTTGCAAAAATACCATATTTTTTGTTCCAAAATTAGCTTTCAAAACCCATAAAATCCAATAATTTTTCTATAATACCCCTCCACTAACTCACAAGTACAATAAAAAAAATACACTCTCTCTCCAATCACACACTCTCTCTCCAATCACTCTCACACTTTTTATTATTTATTCTCTCACACTAATATCTCTCTATTAATTTAATCTCTCACATAAAATTCCCCTTTTATTTTTTATTCCTTATATTACTACAAGGGTAAATTTGTCTAAAAACACTCACCTAAATTTTTGTTCCCTCCTAGTTTTTGAAAGCTAATTCCGGGACGGAGGGAGTAGCTATCTTGTGAAAAACTCTCCTAAAAAAAAAATTGTAAGGAACCCCCTATATGACAAAATCCTTTTAGTAAACCCCATTTCCGGCCAATTTTTTAATTTTTTTAATTTTTTTTTTTTTGAGATAATTATATTTTTTAGACAATTTTTTTTGTCGAATTCTGGTCAACTTGTTTTTTTCAAANAAAAAAAAAAGAAACTCTATTATATCAAAACCTTATCAATGTCTATGTATCCTCCCATGAAGGTAGGTCATTGGACTGAGTCGATTGAGAGGAAGAACTTGACGGGGAAGATTTCGTGGTAGTGAAAAATTGGTGAAGTTGGGGTTGTAATGGTGGAGATGAAGTGGTGACATATAGGGATTTTTCGGCAAACTTAGTTGTTGTGATAGGTTTTAGCTGTTGTAGTTATTTTGGTAGTCGTAAGCTATTTTGTTAGATAATTATTCGTCAGCGATTTAAAATTAGATTGTTCGACAATATTAGCCATTAAAATTAACGATTAATTGCCTAAAATGATGTTTAAAATTTCCTAACCAGGCACTAACAACTACCTTAAAAGCTATTATAGTCTTTTCCGAAACACTTCGTCAAACACTAACTAAAATATTAACTTGTACTTAAGAACTCTAGTCTAGTGTTAAAAGAATATCACTTTTTGGTCTAATTGTTTGGAAAATATCACTGCCTATTATAGCACCCACTATGGAGAGGGCAACAAAGCTCTTGACCCATTAAATTTCCTACTATGGATGGGGCAATGGGTAGGGCAATCAAAATAACTGTTGCCCCAATACCAAACTAGGGCAATCCACTGCCCTTCTCTCCAAAACAATGCCCCAATTGAACAGTAAATCAATTACCCAGGCTAGGACACGTGTCCTGGCCTAGATAAATTGTTTTGGCTTTATCCAAGTTGAAACGCAGCGTTCTGTGAATTTGGAAGAATTTTTCACCTGCTCCAAGCGTCATTTTGGAGGAGCTGATAAACAAAAAAATAAGATAGGCCGACGACAACTGACGCCAGCAGGTTGGCATCCCATGGGCGAATCCCATGGCGCCACATGGCGCAAATTTTAATTCAAATATTTCTAAATTTTGCAAGGCCTTTTTTTCATAATTAAAAAAAATCTAAAAAATATAAAAAAATTAACAACAGATTTATTTTTTCCCACACTATAATTAAAGACCCATTTTGATATGTTTTTGTCATAACTCAGAAATTCCTTCTCTCTACTTATTTATTTAAATTCTCTCAAAAAATTCCTGTATTTCCTATATTCTAAATAATATTATTTAACCATTTTCAAAAATAATATTTGATGCAATGGAAAGTGATGTATAAGAGAGAGAAAAATTACTGACCCATAGCACCATAGTGGGGAAAAAATGAGTATAGAACATGACGAGAGAGATAAATGAGGTGAGGGATAGAGGAAAGATGGTGCCCTATAGTTATAGGGCAACCATAGTGCATGCTCTTAGTAACATTTTTACCACCCAAAAAAACTCAACATTTTGCAGTTAGTAAAAAAATTCTCATCTCTATTTTGTCATTGAAACCAAAAGAAGCTGCAAAGTGGTGAGTAGAGACCAAAGAGAGGAAAAAAGAGGAGAGAGAAAATGTCGACGCACAATAACCCATCGGCGAACGACCCCAGGCTACCATCGGCGGCGAGGCCATTCCAACCACCGCTAGTAGCTTCGCAGGACCTTCCCGTCGACTACTCCGGCTTCATCGCCGTCCTTTGCGGCGTTCTTGGCGTCATGCTCAGAGTATTTACTTCTCTCTCTCTTTCTTTGATTCCAAATTCACAGTACTATCTTTTCGATTTTGATCTCGATATGCATTTTGCGGAATCATCTACGCTCTGTGTGCTCTAGATTGAATCACTTGAGTGATCGCAATCTGGAAATTTAGTGACTTGTAGTGGTTAATTTTGTTCATTGTTTCGCTGATTTAGCAATCGAATTCAACTTGTGTTGGATTTTTGTGGTGATTCAAAGTATAGGTTATTGAAATTCAACGCATTTTAATCCCAAAGATTTCACCAACGGAGTTTCTGCGCATTTTAGTTAGATGCGTTATGAGTATTTAGATGTAGGATTTGTGATTCAAGGTTTATTTCTGGTTTTCGTTTGGCAGCAGGTTACTATGATGTAAATATGAATTCTCAATAGTTTGTCATCTTGTTTTCTTATTGGCAATCTGGAACTTTAGTGATTAATTATGTAAATGCATTCGTTGATTTACCATTCCAATTGTGTTGGCGTTTTTACAGTGGTTCGAATTTCTACACATTATATATAATCCCAAATTGCGAATCTCACCATTGCATATGTGCTTTTTTAAAGTGTTTGATATCAATCTAAAGGGAAATTACTAAATTCTATAGATGCTGTCATAAGTAATTAGATGGATGATTTGTGTTTGAAGTATTATTTTGTGTATGCATCATGTTAGTATGATGTAGATGTATATTCTCAATAGTATGTTTTCTTATTTTTTCTTTTGTGACTGATTGATTCAGTACAAGATCGGATCGTGGCTCGCGATAATCTTTTGTGCACAGTCACTTGCAAACATGAAGAATATGGAGAATGATCTTAAGCAAATATCCATGGCCATGATGTAAGTTTGCCATTTGGCCTTCATACTACATATCTGAGTTTTCTTGTGGCTGCATTCTTGTTTGTGCTCTGGAATGTGTATGCTACTTTGCTTCACTTATATGCGGTTCTTTTAGTCGTCGTTGAGTTTATTACCAATGGAGCAAAACTTTAGATATTCCTTCTTAGGGAAGGGATTCTGCATGGTATATCAGAGAACGTAGCGAAGTTGCTAAATTAAGAAAACACAATAGAGTTTTTTTTATCATTTTTCTGTCGGTAGAAGAAATACTACAGAGTCAATGTTGACCAAGAGAGCTACCTAAACATAGTGGCTTGTGTTATATAGCCTAAACTATAGTGTTCCAGTAGAAGTGTTATCATTCTCTCCATCAAACTTAACCTAGTGAGTGCGATCCTTGTGGTGGGAAGGGTGTTGATTATATCAAAGCTGCTCCACAAGCACAAAATTGGATCTAAAAGTATTTTCTTTTTATAAATCGAAAGGTGTGCAAAAGGAGATCAAATATTCTACTGATATGCATCGATCTCTGTACCATACCATTACTTAGTTACTCTCAGAAGGCAAGATGGGATTAGGGGTTTAGATGTACACGTCCATAACTCCACAATTATGTAGAGGCTCTAGTGCATCAATCTATCAATAAAGCTGCAAATCCAACAGTAAATTTGACTATATTGCAGGTAAGAGAATGCTGATCTCATCTCTTCCAGGCAAAAGATTTAGGGGAGTAGGCAATATATGTAACTCCTATGATCAAAATCAAAAGGTCAAAACATTAGTTACCACGAGAGAGGATGAGAATCAAGGATGCGGCAAGTTGTTTGGAATCAAGAGACTTTGAAGGATGGATATAAACTCTAGAGTTAATGGAGGTTGGTGTAAGTTATTAGCTCAGTATCACCTTCAATTTCTCACTTATAGAAATAGATGGAAGATGTTCAAGATAAAGTCTTTAGAGGGGGGAAGTAGAGGAAGCTTGTGATCACATTTTCACTTTAAAAGAGAAGTGACTATCAATGTGGGACAACTGAAAACAGAAAGAGGCATTTGAAGTGGATTAATGGGGTGTTGGCAGATATTCTATTCGACTGTTTTGGGAGCATTTTATTATCTCCATGTCAGTTGTAAGCTACTCCCTGCATTTATCATGAGTTGCATTTCTTTTTGGTGTGACTTCTTGATAAGAAATCTTTAATCACCTTGCAATTCAAGAGGTTAACTTTGTATACAGCCAGTATAATATATCCCTAATCAAGTTAACTTGTTATCACGGTATGTAGACTTCTCTTTTGGTATACAGTGCTATTGACATGTATCAAAAAAATGGCGGCTTGTACGTATTGATCCAAGTTCATGCATGGTGGATTTAGGCCGATGGGCTATTACAATATATGTCGTCACTTACATAATTACATGTCTGGACACTATCCACTAAATATTAGAGTTATTATTTCCTTTTTCTTTTCAAGAGGAGTATTAGATGTTCATTATTTTTTGTTTGATTACTTCAATTTGAAGTCGAAAATGTCAATAGAATAGCTAGGATGGAGCTACTGGATTCATGTTTTCACATGGGTATGTATGCTGAATGCCTGATGAAACCTCAACGTGCATGGTATCCCTGAAGAGTGTTATGATGGTCTATAGCAAATCCTACATTATAGAAGGGGTATAGAACATTCCTCAAGGGTGTTTCTGTATCTGAATGTTGGTACTATTGTTACTTCAATGGGCTCTAGTATTTTGGGCCACCTTGATTTTGATGATGCAATGGTTTACCATTATTAATTCTTTTGTATTGGTGTTTTGTGCTGTTGATAGAATCTTACCTTTTAAGCATTTGTAGTGCTCGAACAGAATGGCATTTGCTCTCACTGTTTTCCAGATTCAATTTTTACTGTTGTGTCATGACTCTTTCTTGATTCCCTGCTGATTCATTTGATCATATTGGTTTCCAGGTTTGCTATAATGGGATTAGTGACGAACTACATGGGTCCAAGACCTCCAGTTGCAAAAACTTGATAGTGCCCGTGTCTAGCTGATCGATAGTAACTTAAGCTCTTTATGAGTTGAAATCTGTAGCATTATGAAGTATTCTCCGGCCTTTTATATAAGGTTTTGGTAATTCAAGCGAGAGGGTATTTTACCTTGTGACAATTGAATTTTTAAGTAACAGTATTGTACACTATGATCCTTCCCCGTTTTGGTGTGCATCTTCAACCAATTCTTTTATGCAGTTGTCACCTTTCATATATACTCGCATTTTTCATTGTTACGGCAGAAATTGATTCATTGTTGTGTGAACATCGTATATGGGGGTGGTCCTCATTGTTATGCAAGTGTTGCACATAAAACGTGGAGGATTGGATTTTGGCTCAAGTTCTATTATCATTTTGATGCGGTTGGAGACTTTGAGTGATTACTGGAGTGAAATGCTATTTGGTTTACCTAAGGCTATCATATTGAACCATGCTCAAGTGAATGAGATTTGAATGAATTATTAGAAATATACGAAAGAAAAGTAAGTTGCAAAATTTAATTGAACTGAATGCAGGATGGGATTGATGAAGTAAAGAATGAAGATAGCCTAAAGTGGGCAAATATCAGGACCGAGTCTGCTACAACCTTGTGAGTAATGCTACTAATTTATCCCGTTAGACTGTGGGGCCCACCTGATATAGATGAATTTCACCCATATCTGATATAGATGTAGCAATATTCCGGCCTTGTAGGTTGCAGACCTGCAGTGCTAAAAATATAATCTGTAGGTTGAGTTCTACCTCCTTTTGCAGCCGTTAAAATTGTCTATAAATTACAAACAATTAGACAGTTGTATATAAATATTACGCATAAAATAATATAATAACTTTAATATATTAAAAAAAAAAAGTGCATCGANTTAAAGCTAAAGAAAAAAGACAAGTATGAAGAAAAATACACATTTAAAAAAAAAAAAAAGGAAAGAAAAGACAATAAAGGATAACAGAACTTAATACAAAAAAAAGGAAAAGGAAAAGGAAAAAAGATACCACCAACCAGGCCCCAACCATCATCATTCATCCCAATCCCAAATGAGTTCGCTCTTTCTCTCTCTTGTCCAAAAATGCTGGGTTTGTCGTGCTAACGACTCGAAATCGAATGTGTGTTCTTTCTTTAATCTAATCAAAACCCCTTTCTCTCT
This sequence comes from Mesembryanthemum crystallinum, assembly GCA_030267885.1. NCBI lineage: Eukaryota > Viridiplantae > Streptophyta > Magnoliopsida > Caryophyllales > Aizoaceae > Mesembryanthemum > Mesembryanthemum crystallinum. The sequence continues at coordinate 615 of BSSO01007366.1, read as the reverse complement.
CTAACCACCACCTAATAACACAACGCCCTTTCTCTCTCCTCTCCACTCTACTCTCTCTACTCTCTCTCTCTACTTTCTCTCTCTTCTCCAACTCCCCCCAATGAAGCTCCAACTGATTCATGATGCGAGTGATGATGATTAATTAGGGTTCCAAAATGCGAGCCCTAAATTCCAACCATCATCAAATGGCACCATTTCCGACCTCTTCATTGCCCGAAATCGCTTCCTCTTCTCACTGCTGTTCCCTCACCCCTCCTCTTTGCTCCGATTTCCGACACCGTTGTCGCACTAGTTCCGGTCGCACCAACGACGGCCGTATTGGTGTTGCCGCCTTTCTCTCTCTTCCGGAAACCTCAGCAAATTGTGGCAGGAGTTCGATTAGTGGGTCTAGGGGTTCAGTTCGATGTGGCCATAGCGATCATCGTCATCGGCCGTCCTTTATCCACAGATGGCAGCTCAATGCGACTACAGTGAGGATGTTGGACGCTCATGTCAATGGCCATACGCCTAATCTTGCCGGTGTCGAAATTCCAGTTACATGCTATCAGGTTTATTTCGTAATTCAGATTTCAAGCCTTTTTAAATGCACAGATTCATTCATGTTAAATCCCCCCC
>BSSO01007365.1:0-11034 GCA_030267885.1 Mesembryanthemum crystallinum | reverse complement strand
CTACACATTAAACAAACACACACAAACTTGCAAACACATTAGCACTTATGAATAAGTTCACTTGTTTGTTAATCATCAAAACCATAGACTCAACACGTCCAATATAATTTATAGGCAAGACGAAGCTTGCGGGTTTGGACTAAATCCGGTGACTCAAGATTACCAAGTGGTTGTGATTATAAGTTATATGGACATTACTACTAGACACTACAGTGACAAATGGGCCTTTCCTTTATCCGTGATTATACTACTCATTGAGAAGAATTCTTGGAGATATTGGGGAGAGTTGAAGAAATATTATAAGTTGGAACTCAATGATTGTTATGACTTTTTGGATGGGTGTTATTACTGGCTTGGTAGTGATAATGAGTCTTTATTATCCGGAAATACTGTGATGGTCTCTTTCAATATGGCTACCGATGTAATTCAAGAGATAAGGCTACCAGATTACGATTTGGAAGCTTCTAGCGTCAATCTTGGGATATATCATGGTTCGATTGCTTTTTTCACTATTTCAAGGAACACGAAAAAATTCAACATATGGACTTGGAATGCAGCAAGGGTCTTGGACAATGAGTTTCACCATGACTCTTCCGATTAAAAGTCTTTGGTGGGTGCGTCCAATTGGCCATTGGAAGAATATTTGATTGTCGTGGATTATACTTATGTGACCCTAACACACAGGAATTTATGGATCTTGGTTCTAGGCCGGAAGTTTATAGGTGTAATGGAGCTTTTGCTCACATGGAAAGTCTGGCTCCAATTAAGGACTGAAGAGGAGAAATCGAAACATGAAAGTTTGAAAATAGATGTTCTCTAATAAAATTGCCTTGTTAGTGTATGGATAAATAGTTAGAAATTTCAAGGTTTTGAGGTGTTTAGATTGGAGAGGTATTTGAATAATCAGTTAAACTTCTATTCCTTATTGTTTCTAATTCATTTTTATCTTTTATATGAAGTTTTATATGAAGAAGTTGAGCTGGAAATTATTTCACAAGTATACAAATTAAGAGAAATGTAAGTGAATCCTGCTAATTGCATTGTACCAAAGTAGAAAATTTTCATCCAAAGTACACAAGAAAAACTCCATTTCCAAGTGGAACGCCATTTTTACTCTGTTTTTTTGATAATTTTCATCCAAAATACGAGAAATTAACAAAGGAGTCCTGGAAAACAGTCAATATATGAACTCATATAACCCTTCAGTTAATTCAGCAGGTCGTACTTCAAGAATTCTTACTCTGTTGTTAGATAATTATTTACACTCTTTTTAACTTATGTATATATTCGCTTGCGATCTTATTACTCTATATAGTATTCCTAATCTTTTGGGTCAATTTTCAAGTTTTGTAAGTATAGATCCCTCCCCCCCCAATCTTTAATCAGTAATGAATGATATCTTTTATTCCTATAAATGAGATAGAACACCTATTCATAATAAGATTATTAGAGTTGGCAGAACCCGATCTAATCCGAGGTATCCGACCCAATTCATCCGATATCCGATCCACCCGACACCCCCAAAATATATCGAAATAGTATTATTCAAAACCGACCGGAACCGATCCAATCCAACCCGATATCCGATTAACCCGATAACCGGATTGACCCAAACTCGATAACATCTGATTCGAAGTTGACCCATAACTGAAATTGACCCGAACCTAAATCTATTTGATACTTGAATACTTTGAACTTATGAGATCTAAGACCAATAAAATATGATTATTACTTAATAAATTCATACATATATATTGACTTTAAAAACTGTAAAACTAAAGCTTAACTCATTAATATGACCTAAAAATCAATTTTCTCCAAAACCCGTGTCAATTGAAACCCAAATTAACCGGGCCCGTGTTAATCCAAAACCTGAAAATAACCTGACTCGAGTTGACCCGGAACCCGACATTAGTAAGAATCCGATTCAACCCGACTCGACCCCACCCGAACCGAATAATAGTGTGACTCGAGTTAACCCGAACCGCTAATGACGCGAAACCAAAATGACCCGACCCAAAGCCTACTCGACCCACCCGATTGCCACCTCTAACGATTATGTGTTGCTTCTTTTGCACTTGCATTTTTGCATATCTGAAAGAAATTAGGATGGTTGACAAGAATCATCTTTAACATTTTGTAGTGGATGTTGGTGTAGTCTACAATATTAGAAGAGAGAATCCGAGTATGGAAGAATCCCACATGATAAGATCAATGGTTGTTAACAAATAATTTATTTAATGGATTAGTTACTTGGGTGGTTACATCCTCACTTTATAAATATTCCTATTTGGTTGGACTAAAATATGGTTTTTTAAATCAACCAAAATTCACTCTCTACCATGTATCTCTGTCGATAATCTTGAAGAGAATTTTCATAAATGTTGTCTGCTGATTCTAGGCTTTGTTGTATCCTTATAAGTGTCTTTTCCAAAATCCATTAGCAAACTCAATTGAGTGGAGGCAAATATCACTCTAAAGATAATGATCAACACAGCCTCAAAGCCATTATAAAATGCATTGTCCTAACAATTTTAAAGTGATATTTAGCAAAGATGGAAGTCAGATCTCAGGCAGCACCTATGCTGATGAATCGTGATTTTTACAAACAGGATCGTTTTGATGGAACAAATTTCAATCACTGGAAAGATCAAATTTTGTTCCTTCTAACTACCATGAAGATCTCCTATGTTTTGGATGATAATCTGCCTGTCATTCCAGAACCCATGGAGGGAGAAAGCAAGGAGATAACTGAACAAAGGAAGAAGCGGGAGGAAGATGAATCGATTGTCAGATCGTCTGTACAACCTGTTTACTACTATAAAGTCTCCAAGAGAAATCTGGAAGACGCTGGAGGTCAGATACACAAATGAAAAGTAAGGAGCATATAAGTTTCTTATTATGAAATACTTTGAATTTGGGATGATTAATGATAAATAAATTATGGATCAAGTACATGATTAAATTTGGTTAATTTCTTGAAAGAATTGAAAATTGAAACACCTGAATCATTACAAGTAGACGCTATCATTGCTAAGTTACCCTCCACTTAGCATGATTACATAAAGAAATTACCACACACTATAGAGGATCTGTCACTAGGACAGATTTAAAAACACTTGCGAGTTGAAGAAGAAGCAAGAGTTCAATACAAAAACCAAGTGGATTTACAATCAGATTCGAAAATAAACTATGTTGTTGGTGAAAGTTCTAACCATAATGCAGGGAAAAATAAAGGGAAGAAACCAGATAGTCAGAACACAAACAACAACAAGAGATACAAGAAGGATACCAGGCCTAAATGCAACTTTTGTCACAAACCAGACCACTTTCAAAGAGATTGCAGGCACTAGTTAAAGAAGAAGCAACAAGAAGGGCCTAGGCAAATATGGTCAAAAATGATACTAATGAAATTATTGTAGCCATGTTTTTCTGAAATGCACATTAACATGGTTACAGAATTAAATATGGCCACAACGATTAAGTCAAAAGAATGGTGGTTTGATTCTAGTGCCAAAATTCATGTCTGCAATGAGAAAGCTCAATTTAAGGAGTACGAGGAGGCTATTAACACCCAATAAGTGCTAATGGGGAATGAAAATACAACCAAAGTTCTCGGCAAATGTCGTTAAATATTCAATTCTCTTATGGGAAGAAAGTTGTTCTTACAAATGTTCTTCATATTCCCGAAATTAGAAAGAACTTAGTATCTGCACATATGTTATGTAAAAATAATATTAAGGCTGTATTAAAATCATACAAACTCATTCTGTCTAAGAATGGTGCATTTGTAGGCAAAGGGTACTCATGCGATGGCATGTAAAGTCAGTTTCCGCTTATACTGTTGATTCTCCTATTTCTTTATGGCATGCTCGTTTTGCTCATGTTAATTTTAGATCTTTGTGTTTTATGTCTAAACATGGGTTAACTAATTGTAGCAATCATGCTTTCGATAAGAATTGTGAAATATGTGTGCAAGCCAAAACGACAAGAAAACCATTTCCAAGTACCGAAAGAAATACTGAAATTATTGATCTTGTTCATTCAGATATTTGTGAATATAATGGAGTATTAACTAGAGGTGGAAATAGATACTTCATTACATTTATAGATGAAATCAAGATATACTTTTGTGTACTTGATGAAAACAAAAGGTGAAACTTTCCATAATTTAAAATGTTTAAAGCGATTGTTGAAAGCCATAAAGGAAAGATTTTAAGAAGTGATAGAGGGGGGGAATAGTGTCCCAATGAATTTACTATGTATTGTTGATAAAGTGGATATTTAACGATTATTTGTGTTGAAATCATACCCCATCTTGCTTTCATTCGTTTGTTTTTACTCATCTTTTTGCTTCCTTTTCCCTTCTTTTGTTCCTCTTTCCGCTTTTGGGGTATCTTGCTCTTGTTTGTGCATTTTAGGTCCAATAATGATGTTATCGAGAGACTTGATCGAGGCCCGATGACGTGGAGGAGTGAATAATTGAAGGACACGAAGAGGCGAAGAGTTGAGCATGTAAATGAGGGAGGAACCGGCCAAAAAGAAGGATACACGGTCCTATACACGGTTCGTGTATACCTTCTGTGGACCGTGTATCACTCCATTCCGTCAGCCAATGGTTCCAAGGTCGGGGATATACCGACTTCCCTCCCAATCATCCTTTCCCGCCAGAGGGCAGCGAGTGATCGAGGTATGTGCCTTTCCCCCCCTCCCCACTTACTCCACTCTTATTTATTCATTGGGGACATTGAACATGATAGCATGGGAGATGGGGGTTGCTTAAGGAGGGTGTGCTTTGTATTGATATATCATTGGTTGATGGTGATTTGGTGGTATTGTGGTCGGTTGTTTGTTTGATGACATTTGTGGAGGAGTAATGGTCATGCTTGATAGTTTCTTTGGATGGTGATAATTGAAGGATTGATGGATTATTTAGTTCTGTGACAGCAGCTCCCCGCGAGGCTTAGCACCCCACAAAGGGTAGGATGGATGGTGCGTGCATATGATGGGCCGCTAGCGGGTCGTGTTTGCATGGTGTTTTGGCTGCTTTTATGATTTGAAATGACGTAACCTCGCTTGTCATGTTTCGTTCGATTATTAATCGGGGAACTATGCTTAAGACAACGCCACCATATTTTAGGTGATATGGAACCGCTTAATAAAGGGTTTGAACACGAATATCTAGAAATAGATATCATGAACAAGCCGCCTTTGTGCCCCATTCCTGGATAGGGAAGAACTTCTTAGGCTCAATGGGAGAGTAGGGTTCGGGAGTGTGAAATCTATTAAAATGTATCAAAAGTTTTGTCATTGTATTCACACGATGCTCAATATTTTAGCCTGATTTCTAATTTATGTCTAGGTGATTCATGTAAGTAATTGATAGCCAAGTGATCATGAGATTCATTTCAAGCTCGATTTATTTAAATCTCAAGACAAGTAATTCATAACCACGAATCACATGATGAATATTATCTAAGACTTAATCATGATAATAAACATCTTAAGTCAAAATGGAAAAGAAATAAAAAAAAAAAAAGATGGAGAAGAGACCATCACCAAAGTAGTGTGCCATCGGGATAACTTCTTGGATGAGAACACCTTTTGCTTGAATATGATTGTGGCAAGATCTCGATCCTCTGAGGATGTAAAGTGGGCGCTTGAGTGGTGTTTGATTTTGTGGTGCTTGAGTGGTGTTTAGTTTTGTGGTGCTTGAGTGTGTTTTGTGGTGCTTAGATATGATTTGTGGTGCTTGGATGATTTGTGGTGCTTGGGTATGTGTTTGAGATGAATATGGTTGAAGGTGAATGAAGGTGGAGATGAAATTGGTGGTGTAAGGCTGAAGGAGGAGGGTGGAAGTATATTTGGCTCACTCTCTCTATATTTGGACATAATAACCTTGCTTTAGCCTTTGATGATTTTGTGAGAGGTTTTCTCTCACAAAATTTGGCTTTGCTTGGTCTTGCCTCCCCTCAAAAGTCCTCCTCTGAATAAAGGGGTTTTAGGACGTATTTATAGGTGCTCAAATGCGGAACGAGACAGGCTAAAACAGGCCCGGGACCACATTTTCCCACCGTTAGACCGGTGTTGAGACAGGTCTAGCGGTGGTGTGACCGGTCTGGTGGTGGGGCCCACCGGTTAGCCGGTCTTACCACCGACTGACCGGTGGGAGCTTCGCCGAACAGGTGGCGCCATTTTTCCCGGTCTCGTGTTCAAGCTCATTTTAAGTGGAATCGGGATGCGGGGACCATTTTTTGATGCGTGTGATTGGTCAAGATGATTTCCAAGAATATTTGCAGGTCGCGGGTCGGGTTATGGACCCATGGGGCCGGTTCAAGCTCGGTTTTGGGCTGAAAATTTCAAGTGCTCATAACTTTTGATCCGGTACTCCAATTGAGGAGCCGTTTGAAATTCTGGAAAGTTTAGAGCAAAGGTCTATAAGACGATAGTAAAATATATGAGAGAGGTTCCAAGGTTGAGATCTTGCCTTTGGTGTTCTTCATTTCTAAGTCGGATATCGTTATCATCATCGGGCGGGGCGAGGACTTTAGAGACACTGATTGGAGTGTTTACAAGTTCACACCATGTATATAGCACTCATGTAGATTGCATCTTAGGCATTTAGAGTAGTTGCATTGCCCTCTTTGTTGCATTAAGCATGTTTAGATCATTTGCACACCATTTAGGTTGCATTCAAAATTTGAAAAATCCAAAAAAATTAAAAATTTTAAAAGACGAAAAAATAGGGGAGAAATGAACCTTTTGTGATGAATTGATGATTGCATGATGGTGTCAAGTGTCCATTTGATTGGATAAACCATGTTGAGGAATAAAATGTTTTAAAAACGGATTTTGTTGTGGTCTTGTGTTCCATTGCAAGTGCCCTATCTTAGTTCAACATTAACTAAGAGAATTGACTTGAGTGTGTAGACACCCCCTTTGAGATACACTTCGACATGTGTTACTTCCCCCTTGGATAGAGAGACTCGAAATTTAGGCAATAATTGACCTGGTGAGTTCTTGAGCCTACTTGGTCGATTCATTAGTTTCGATCTCACTTCTCTTTCATGTGTGTTTTGATTCTCTAATGGTGGGTGATCTTTAGAACTTTCCCGGTTTCTTCTCAAGACCGCTCTTGACCTACTCATGTTAGGATGGGATTAATGCATCCTTTGTGAAATAAGCTACATTTGCCAAATAGCCACCCTTGTACATAACTTCCCTTTGCAACCCCTTTGAGCCTTAAGCCTCTTTTATTCATGTAAGCCATATTACAAGCTCTTATTTCCCAAACACATTCTTCCCTAACCCCGAGCTTAGGCTAGTGGAGGTACGTTTCTATGGGTCAATGTTTGGAAAATTGTATGAGTTTTGACATGGTGAAAAATGTTGAGTTTTGGGGCATCATTTGGTTATCCTTGTATGAAGGTGATTGTTGAGAAATGTAGCAATGAAAAAAAGAAGAAGAAGAGAATCGAATAAAGCTTGTTTGTTAACTTTGAGGGGGGAAAGGAGTGGTATTATCAAATTATTCATCATTTCCACCCTTTCTCCTCCCTTGTTGGTTTGGTATATTTTATTGGTGATCTTTGGTAGTTTGCAAGGATTTGAGAGCGTGTTTCTAACTCCAATAGCCTTTTTGCTCCTAGTCCACATTCCAAATGCAACATCCTACCTTTACCCTAACCCGCATTACAACCTCTAAAGTCCTCTTGATCCTTACGTGAGTTGTTGTCCTAAGCGGTGGCGAGTTAAAATAAGGGCAAGCTTATGGCAGACCCCACTTTGAGATCGAGTCTTGAGTGTTATATCAATTTATCCCAAAACACATGAGAGTAGAGAGTTACATTCCTAAAGTAATGCCTACATTTGAGTAATTCTTTTCTAATGGGGAAGTATCATTTTAACTTCGTGTGTCTTGATTAGGGGGTGTCTTGATGCTCCTTGTCATGATCTTGGTTGGGTTAGTTAGCGGTTTTGTATGCTTGCTTTGGATCAAAATCCATCTTGATCTTTATTGTAATGTTCCTCTATGGGCTCCTTGATGTGTGTTCGCTTGACTTTCACCACTTGATCATTTTTGAGAGGACGATCTCCCCGCCAAATGAGGTCCATTGCTTGTGCGTGTAATTGGTTTGTTGCTTGGGGACAAGCAAGAGGTAAGCATGGGGGAGTTGATAAAGTGGATATTTAACGATTATTTGTGTTGAAATCATACCCCATCTTGCTTTCATTCATTGTTTTTACTCATCTTTTCTCTTCCTTTTCCCTCATTTTGTTCCTCTTTACGCTTTTGGGGTATCTTGCTCTTGTTTGTGCATTTTATGCACAATAATAATGTTAACGAGAGACTTGATCGAGGCCCGACACTACAACAAAACCTCTCTTGTGCCACGGGAGCAGTCGTGGCAAGCATGTCCCTTTCCCATGGCACAAGTGACTAGCCACGGGAGTTCTAGTCGAAGCTTACTATGGCACAAAACCCCGTAGCAAGGGTTATTAGCCATGGGGATAGTGCAGCCGTGGCTGACATCATTTACTCGTGCCACGAGTACCCCGTGGCTAGCAAGAACAACTTGCCATGGATAAGTTCATGGCAAGTAAAATCATTAGCTATGATGGTGTCCGTCGCAACAAATGACAATTTGCCATGACATTATTGTGGCTACTACAGCTAGCTACAAATAAGTACCTATGGCTTGCACAAACAACCACTACGAGGATATCCATAGCTACTATAGTAAGTAGCCACTAGTATACTTGTGGCTAGGCAATGCACATAGATACGGGACTAGCAGTTGCTAGGAAAATATTGGCTACCAGTGTACCTGTGGCTAGGAAATGTACGTAGATATGAGACTGGCTGTGGCTAGAACAATATGGCCACAAGTATACTTGTGGCTAGGCAGTGTCCATAGTTACGGGATTATCTGTGGCTAGTGAACAATATTGTCCACAAGAAAATTGTGGCTCAAAGAATGGAACTACCATTAAACTACTAATAATAGTCCCATAAACAAACCTATGGCTAAGAAAACACACCTGATTTGTTATGTTTCTACCATATACTTGGACAATTCAAAAACTACCATACAATTACAAGTCACATAAAATTTAGTTATAATAAATAGTTATTCCACACAAGAGTCTCAACTTATACATAGCTCTAGCTTGACAACTTAACAAAAGCCATTTCGATAAATAAGACAGTTTAGTTTGTTGGTCACTTTGTAACCAAACTCCAAAAACTAATTCCAGTGTTGTTAATTACAGCATATGCATCTATCTTGGATTCTTCCTGTCATTTGCAGCCCAACAAAAGCCATATACATACAAAAGACATAGTTTGTTGATCATTTGCAACTGAACTCCAAAATATTGATCAAGTGATATTAATTGCAGCATATACATCCGTTTGAGACTCTACAGACTATCAACAAATGCAACCATAAATATCTGCATCTGCAAATACAAACAAAAAGCTTCATGTTAACAAAACAAAAACTAAAATCCTCTATTTAAAGTATAAGTCGTTGAACAATTTAACATAGTCCAGTACTAAATTCGTAAGGTAAAATTATCTTCCTTCCCAATCAAAAACCCATGTGAGCAACACATAATTAACAATCGCAAAACCAGAAAGACAAAAAACAGGAGATGTAACTTAAAAATATGTGAAGCTGCCTTTTTCACTAGTCTCCTGTAACACCCCGATTTTCATAAGAATAAACTAAGTAAAAATCGAGCCGAAAATCCGGCAGAGTTTCGTTTGTAAATTCAATAAACCAGCCATAAGGGCTTAACAAAAACCTGTTTTGTAATACCCCAAGGATTGTTTCAATAAAAACAAGATATATATAGAAATCCAACCAACCAAAATCCAAGACGTTACCGCCGTACTCTACTCACGAGGAGTACAAGGCTCAACAACAGCAACAAACCCAACAACAGACCCAAATAGTTCTTGGTGATCAATTTATTACAACGGTTGCAATAGAAGAATAATTTAACTCATAACTCAATACTTTCAACATCTTATGAGCGACTCGGCTTGAGTGTTAGCGGACGCGAACGGTATCCTCACCTCAATCCGACCTGTACAAGTAATCTGCTCACCGTTGAGAATAAGTCAACAAACGTGGACGGGACACAAGAACACAACAGTAACAATGTCAGCAAAAGCTGGTAACCAACACTTTAATGAGTAACAGAATAATTATAATGATAAACAAGCAATATGGGTGAAATGAGGGATTGTGAGAGATATTATATTATTACACAACTATGATCTTTCGATCTTCATACATCGACCAAGATAAATACTTTGCTAAAGACTCTCTAAACTCTCGAACAGTCTCAAAGTGAACAAACTTGAGACTCAGATAGTTCATACGATTCATTGAGCTTATTCGATGAACCCTAATCCCGACTATGTAGTACTTTAAACAATGAAAGCAATTACGTTTATAAATTATAAATTTCAACGCCAATAGCCAATCTAGGCTCAGCCAATCCAGGCTTCCCTTCCAAATAGTCCACTATAAGGGACAAGTGTAAAGGTCCCTAGGAGGGACAATGCATTTCAAAGAGTATTAATACATAACCATTCACCTATATATGCCAAGGACTAAATAATTGACAACCTGTGGGCCTCAAACCAAATAACGTGTATATCATCTCATATACAAATTTAAATAGAAGAGTTAACCATTAATATTTCGATTAAAAGAGAAACACCCACTTCAGGTTAGAACCCCGAAACCAAAATCATGGCACGGGTCCCCAAATAGCCATATAACTGATGTCTCGACTTAGATTCGATATCACTCAACTATATCAATAACACACAAAAGTATACCTACCCACATACTTCAATAATCACCCATAAGTGATTCATTACAGTTGACATTCTATAACACATAAGTCTCAAGAGTAACCGTACTCAAATAGATTAACTTATACGCTCTTAGCAATACTCGACCACAAAGGCGTTAGCTTATCTCAAAAGCTTATAAACTATATACTTCAAATATG
>BSSO01007364.1:0-11035 GCA_030267885.1 Mesembryanthemum crystallinum | reverse complement strand
AATCAATTTTCCCCTCTCTCTTCCCCCCTCTATCTCACACACTCAATGCCTATTTGCTCCACTTTTAATGGCTTACGCAACCCAAATGATTGAAATTCAACAATCAATTTTCCTTTTTACTCCCTCACATAAATTTAATGATAAAGTATACAAAGGTTCAAAAGTAGGTTATTATCAAATTTTAAATAGTCATGAGTTTTGATGGTTATGAAGGTCTTTGTTGATTGGCCTCATTTGAAGCCAACTTGTAATTTTGTCCTTGTTTAAATGCATGAGATTTTAGCTCCTAGAAACATATCGTGTATGTTTGGCATTACAAGAAGTTTTATTGGAAGATAAAAATTAGAAACTCACCCCAAAAAGAACGATGGTTGCTGGAGATGGAAGACCTGAAATATCAACGCTATAATTCTTCACATCATTTAGAAATCTATCAACTCCTACTTGTTTCGAACTCTGTAAATTATGCATATATAAATATCAAAACCTTTCATATTCAAATAATCAAATAGTTATAACAATATTATTTGAACTAATTTACTAAACAATTAGTAATTTGTTTTACTAATTAAAACATAGATAGTATTTTGCTGAATGATGATCACATATTCATATATCATAATAGAATGTAAAACAAAATTGAAATACTCTTTGAATATAAGCTTAAATTATGTAACAATTACAATATATATATAGGGAAATCTACTGACAATATTTGTTAAAAAATATGAATCATATATTATTCAAATAACCTCTTGAAAAACTAGAGTGTTGATAGGGAAAAGATGCTAAAAGCTCATATGCTATTTAGTTGGCTAGACATTGGGGCTGAAAGTTGAATTAAAAAAAATAAAAAAGGTTCACATGAACTTGGTCCATATGATGGATTAAGTGGGAGTCACCCTATTAATATGAAAGAAACACCATTCTTAAGCGGAGCTATACTGCGAGTTGCCAAACTTAAAGTGAAAATCATTACTCTAAAGTTAAACTAAAAGTGGAGCCATAATGCGAGTTGCCATACTGCGAGTTTGCCTTGCTTGNAGTCAAGGTAGTATTGTAAAGAGAGTACTCTCTTGTTATATCATGCCTATTTGGTAATTAATAAAAACTCCTTTAATTGCCAAAAAAAAAAAAAAAAAAAAAACTTAAAATAAAGTCACCGATCTAAAGCGTAAATCACCTACCTCAAAGTAAACTCTTTTTCCTTAAATAAGCTTCTTCATCAAAGAACATTACGCCTTTTTTTGTTAGAAAACTTTGGGCATCGGAAAAACAAAAAATAAAATAAAATAAAATGTTAGGGTATATTCGGCATAACTTGTTCGAAATCTAGACGAGAGTAGCAAACTACTTAAATTTTTCAGTAACCAACTAGCTTAAATGTTAGATGTTTGTAAGGATAGCTTTTCATAGCTATTTGAAAGGTTCAGAGTTGAGATGTTTAGAGAAGCTGCTTGGTAGCCGAAAGTTAAAAAGTTAGCTAAATATGAATAAAACTAACGTAAACTTGCCAAACTAACCCTTAGTTTTTTTAATTCCTTTTTTTAAATATTTAATATTTGTTTTTGTTAGCTAGCTTATTATCTACTTGAATAGCTTCCAAAACAAAATCATGATATACGATGTTATATTAAGATGTTGTTCCATTTCGTTATTCGAAATTCGAATTAAATTTGACTAGGCCGGGCAAATTGCATAATTTGGCTATAAAATTATGAAAACATCTTCACTTATAGTGCATTAAAGTGTATACTGGCCCTATTCTTTTAACAATGCTCCCCTAATGGGTAAAGCATGGACACCTGATTTCAATTTCCGGTGAGGAATTTATAAGGGTTTTGCCCCTTTGGGTTGAACTACCAAATTTACCTTTTGCATTATTGGGGGTCAGATTCTCTTAGTTGGATTGCTAGTGGGTTGGGAAACCCTCTATATGCTAATGAATTCTTCACTAAGCAACTAAGGGTATCATATGCTCGTGTCCTCATTGAGATGGATGTTACTCAGAAGCTACCTAGCTCTGTCACTATCAGAGATCCCAATGGTAGAGAGCACCTTCAAGATATCATTTATGAATAGAGGCCTATTTTGTAAGAAGTTCCTTAATTTTGGACATGACTGTGAGAAGTATGTCCCTCATCCACCTCCCAAAAAGCCTCCACCCCCACCTAAGAAGCCACAAAAACAATGGGTTGTCAAGACTAAAAAACCTGAAGAGATAGCTGATATCATTGTGGATAAAATTGTTCATGCTGTTAAATTGGGTGAATTCTCAAACAATGGTGGGCCTATTGTTGTTATAGAGGGCACCAGCTACAGTGGCAAGGGTGGTTTTAAACTTGAAGCCATTCCTATATTAAGAAATCAATTTGAGCCACTTGAACCTATCATTGAGTAAATTGTGCCTCCCCCTGATGGTGAATCTCTCCATGGTGAAGACTTGATAGAAGAAGAAGTGCCTATATCTTCTGGTAATGGGATACAGGCCCCTCCCCCCTCAACATCAACATCAAGCTCATTACTTGGAACTTGAGAGGCATTAACAAGCCTTTCAAGCAAAAGGAAATTAGTTCTTATTTGAAGCAGAATAAAATTACTATAGCTGGATTTCTAGAAACGAGAATAAAAAGGCACAAGGCTGCTAGAATAGCAAAGGGCTGGAACTTTGCTCACAACTATGATCATGCTATTAATGGGAGAATTTGGCTCCTTTGGCAAGCTGAACATGGTGAAGTCTTTATCCTATACACCCATTCTCAATTTATGCATTGGAAGATTGAAAGCAAACACTCATCCTTCCACTGCTACCTCACATTCTATGGCTTAAATACAGTTGAGGAAAGGAAGGAACTATGGAGATATCCGGGGTTATGTGGATATAATATCAACTCTCCATGGCTATTGAGTGGTGATTTTAATTCAGTGTCACATCATGATGAGATAATTCATGGTAATAGTGTTACACACCATGAAACTGTTGACCTCCAAACATTCATGGATCAATAGAATTTAGAGGAACTCAAGGCTACAGGTAGATTCTACACCTAGACAAACAAATAGATTTGCAACAAGACAGATAGAATCATGGGGAATAGCTATTGGCACTTGACTTATATTACCGTAACAACAATCATCATGGAACCTCATATATCTGATCATTCTCCCTTTGAGATCACACTGGATCATATAATGCAAAAGACTAAAAGGCCTTTTAGATTCATTAATGTCGTGACTAAACATGAGGAGTTTGACACCACTTTTAGTAATGCTTGGCATGAGAGGAAAGCTACAACTATTCATGAGTTTTGTCTCACATTGGCTAAATGCACAAATCCACTTAAGAAGCTTTTCACCATAGGCTTTGGCAAGATTGCAGACAAGATCACAGTAGCTAGAGAGAAGCTTCAATCTACTCAGCAATTACTTCAATCTGATATGGTAAATGCTGAACTGCTTGAACAAGAAAAACATGATATTTTGGAGCTTGAAAAATGGAATGGTATTCTAGATAGGGTTTACAAGAAACAGTCTAAAGCACATTGGATTAAATCTGGTGATGCTAATAGCAAATTCTTCTTCTCCTACATAGTAGATAGAAGGAACAAAAGTGCCATTACTTCTATTGTTGATCACACTGGGCAAAAACTCATAAAGAACAAAGACATCAAAGCAGAAGTTCTACACTTCTATACAGGGCTTATGGGGTCTACAACATATTCTATTCTTAATATTGATATTCCAGTGATGAGGGGAGGAGCTTCTCTGAACATAAATCAACAACAACAACACATTGCTAAAGTAACTGATGCAGAGATTAGAGCATCAGCTATCTTCTCAGTGGATGATATCAAAGCTCTAGGCTATGATGGCTACAATTCAAAGTTCTATAAGGGTGCTTCGCATATCATTGGAGAAGAGATAAGAAACTATGTTAAACATTTCTTTCACACTAGTGTCCTATACCCTGAAGCTAACAAGGCTGTCATTACCTTTGTGCCTAAGCTTAAACATCCAATATCTGTGAAAGACTATAGGCCCATTGCATGTTTTTCTATGATCTACAATGTCATCTCCAAAATCATTACCTATAGGCCGCAGAAAGTTATTGGTACCATTGTTTACAATAGTCAGTCAGCTTTCATCATAGGTTGGCAAATTAGTGACAATATTATCTTAACTCATGAGCTAGTCAAAGGATACACTAGAAAACGGATATCCCCTAGGTGTGTCATTAACATTGACTTACAAAAATATTATGACTAAGTCGAATGGTGTTTTATTGAAGCTGTTATGAAGGAGTTGGGATTTCCTCATAAATCGGTGAGATGGATAATGACATGTATTTCTACTCTCAGCTACACAGTCATTGTAAATGGAGAGTTCTCTAACACTTTTCCTGCTAAGAAGGGACTTAGACAGGGTGATCCATTGTCACCCTATCTATTTATCCATATTGATAGGGCCGGCTCTTGGCCTGTTCAACAAGGGCGACAGAATAGGGCCTCAGTTCTGAAGGGGCCCCAAATTTTAGTCCACCGACCAACAATTAAAAAAAAAAAAAAGAAGGAAAACTCATTTACTTTGGCAGGAAAATGCTGAACGGAAGAATGATGAATACTCGGTGAAGACAGCTTATATTTTGGGCAAAACAATTAACTTTGATGACTTTCATCAGTGCTGGCCAGAGATTTGGGAAGCGAAAGTGCCACCGAAGGTCCAACATTTCTTATGGAAACTTGCATCAGGTATACTTCCTACTAAGTCATTGCTACTGTATCGCCATATTGCGAATCAAGCAACCTGTGAGCTGTGCAAAAATGATGATGAAACACCCATTCATGCTATTTGTGACTTGCTCGAAAGTTCGTCCTGTTTGGGAGATGAGTGATTGTGCAGATGTCTTGAACCTGGGTACTCCACTAAACCCGAAGGAACTCGTTGCCCTTTTGGAGTGATAAATTTGATAAGGAGAAGCGAGCTTTGGTTTACACTATAGCATGGAGTATTTGGTTTGCAGGAATGAATTAATTTTTCAATCCAAATCCACACCGGTGCTGTTGGTGTTAGAGCGAGCAAAGAGTTGGATTTCTGACTATGTTCAATACTCACACGTGAAAAGTGTAGCAAACAATGCCCAAGTACATTGTGGGAGTGCAATGTGGAGACCGCCAGCAACAGGGGTGATTAAGATAAATGTTGATGCCTCGATATCACATGAGGGATGGATCGGGTTGGGTGCAGTGGGAAGGGATGAAAATGGCACTATTCGTTTCGCATCAGTGTGTCGGGTCAAGCGAATTGGTCCCCATTAGTTGCAGAATGCAAGGCTGCCTTTTTTTGGGATGCAAACAGCTTGTCGTCTGGGTTTTCAGAAGATAATCATGGAGTCGGATAATATCTCTTTAGTCTCATTTTTTCGTTTCGGTTTCTCTTCGTTTTGTGAGGTAGGCGTCATCCTAGACGATATTTCCCATTTGTGTGCTTCTTTTGTGTCTGTTAGTTGGAGTCATGTGCGAAGGGATGAGAATTCTGTCGCGCATCACCTCGCTAGAGTTTGACCTGTTGGGAGGGAGAAGTGTTGGGTGGATTGTTATCCGAAGATGATCTCCAGTCATGTACTCATGGATACTCTTTCTTTGAATTAATCAACTGCTCACTTTCCCCTCAAAAAAAAAAAAAATGCTGAACGGAAGAAAAATTCTACAAGCATTAGATGCCTCGCCTTCTCCCCCTTCCCAATTCTTCTCCTATTTCCAAAATCAATTTCCTGTGAATTCCAAAATTACTACATGAAATCATTCAATGCCTCCATCAATGGCGAGAATTGATATCGTTTTCTTTTTTTTTTTTTCCTCTCATCTATCCTATATATAATGTTAATGCTAACTCTAATCAGTCAAACTTATCTCCTCTTATTATCTTCTCACTTTGAAATTGGCATCGAATCACAATTGAATTTTGCACTGCTACAACTTCTCCATGGTACGCTAAAAGAAAAAATCCAGTCTTCGAATTTCATTACTTTTGTTCAACTTTTACTACTCTAATTGATGCAAATATCTCTTTTATCTGGGTAATCTTTTGATGTGGGAAAATTTGTCCCTTATTCCCCATTAATAACTTCTTGATCAATTGATCATTATGTTTCTACATTGATATGGTTTAGGAAGAATGATTAGATTATTACTCTATTTTGGCTTCTTTCTACAATTTTGGGTTTTTGGATTTTTATCAAGTTGCAGAGGTCTTGAATTTGTTATGTTTTCCGACTTGGGCAAATCCCACTTTCAGAGGTTAATGATTTAATGCTTGTAAATTTTTAGTTTATTTTTTTCATGTTTATATTTGACTCTATCTTAAACCATGGCTTGCTCTGTTCTAAATTATTGTGTCGTCAAGAACTCAAAATAGGTTCTTATTTATAGTTGGATTTGTCAGATATTGTTTGTGTGTAACGTTAATTTAGTAGTTACATTATTGAAAGAGTAAACTGTTTTTATAATTTTTTTTTTTTCTCTTTTTAGGTTCTAGATGTGTGAAATAAGGGTATTACTTACTTTATTTTGATGATGAAAGTCAAACATAATTAATCATTGGAAAAAAAATTATTTTCTATTGGGCCTTAATCCATACTTTCGCACCGGGCCCCGTAATGTTTGAGACGGCTCTACATATTGAATTACTCTAAGGCTACTCTCCCTGTCAAGTATTTGTGTTCCACTATCTACAAAGAAGCTGTCAGTTTCTCAGTGCAAACCTCTCATTGACAGAATCATCAGCAAGCTACAACACTGGACCTCAAAACTTCTATCCTATGCTGGTAGAATACAGCTTATCAAGGCTGTAATTTTTTGCATTCAAGCCTACTGGGCTCAGTTAATCAGCCTGCGCCAAAAAGTTATCAAGCTTATTGATGCTTCATGTAGTAGTTTGTGGTCAGGCCCTGCTACTATCACAAAGAAAGCAACAGTTGCTTGGGACAAAATCTGCTTACCAAGCTACTGAAGGTTGGAGCTTAACTGATTTGAAGTTATGGAACCAAGTAGCCATATGCAAGCTCTTGTAGGCTGTAGTGAGAAAAAAGACACCCTCTAGATCCAATGGATCCACACATATTATGTAAAGAAAGCAGATGGAATAGAATGGAACCCCCACAACAAGCCTCATGGATGGTAAGGAAAATATTTAATATGAGGAAACATTTAACTCAGACTGGGGGTGGAAGGAAGTTATTAAGGATGGAAGATTTTGCATCAAAGACACCTATAAGAATCTCAAAGGAGACATCTCAACTGTCACGTTGGAAAAATCTTACATATGGCAACTCAGCTCCTCCTAAGGCAAATTTCACTTTGTGGATAACTCTACATGAGAGACTGAGAACTAAGGATATGGTGACAAAGTGGGAGATTCAATGTGATATCAAGTGCCCTCTCTGCTCAGTAGAGGATGAAACCCTATTCCACTTTTTCTTTCAATGTTCTTACTCTAAGAAAATTCGAGAGCACATATGCAGATGGATCAAATGTCAACCTATCATGGGAGCTTCCTGGTCTGCTACTTACATGGTGACTGTACAGAACTCAAGAGGCAGGACTCCTAAAGTTGCAGTTTTGAGAATGGCTTTTGCTATATGTGTTTACCACATTTGGTTGGAACGAAATCATAGAGGGTTTCAGCAACAAACAACTACCCCAACTCACTTAATCAGGCAAATCCACTATACCTTGTATTTGAGAGGCAGCTTGAACAACAAAATATCAGATTATCTAGGTAACTTATAGTTTTCGAATGTAACTATCTAGTTTTATTGCTTGTACCTTGTTAAAGCACATGATGAGAAATGTGGTGGAAATCCTTCATAGAAGGTGAGCCTCCTCATTTCACTGTATGAGAGGTCTCAGACCTGTACTTCATTATTTCACTTTTGTGATTAATAAATTAAAATCCTATATTAATTGCCAAAAAAAAGGGTAACTTGAGCTTTACTAAGAAAAAAAAAAACAACGAAGTCAAAAACTAATGGAAGAGGTTGAGAAATAATTAAACCTCCTAAGCATTATTGCATCAAAATTTTCTTATATGACAAATATAGAAGTGGTAAGATACTATCTGAATCTATAAATGTAAAATAGCACATCATTACAATAGTGTTTTAGATATTTTCTTAAATGACTCCGTAAGATGATTAAAATGAACTAGAGAAGATTGAGGTTTAAGATTACCATAGTGAGTTAAGCAAGGGTATCACATCGACTTGCATTTCAGGAAACGAGCCAACTGTTACTACCAGTCCAAGCATTGGCATCTCGATATCATCAAAATCTTCATTTTCCATACACTCGGATTCAAGGTCATTTGCTATAACCTGGAAAAAGAGAAAACCTTTATACCACTTATTAATTCATTCATACGAATTAAAATATAACGATCTAAACCATTGATTTTGAGACCCAACGGTATAGATCTGAATTGGGATAAATTGTAAAAATTATTTAATATTAGTTACTTTATATAGTGTATCTTTATTTGTTTATTAGAGTAGTAATGAAAAGCTAACATATGCCTTGATCTAAAAAAGTGAAAAGATTATAATTAATAGAGAACTAATATTTTTTTTTCCTTTTTTTTTTCCTCTTGAATCAAAACAAAACACAAGTTAATATATGGTGCTAATAAATTTCCATATTTTTAGGTCCTCAATATATAATTTAATTTTTTTGAAACATTTCAAACAACTAAAAGAAATATAAAGGGAAAAAGAACTATCACAAGCATACCTCAGTTAACTCATTAGATTGGATATCATTGCCTATCACCCCCACAAGTGATAATTGGGACTTTTAATGGGCCAAAGTTTCTCTCCATCTGATCCAACAAAGTATTCATGTATTAAATAAATAGAAATGAAAAAGAAAGCGGAAAGAAGTAAACCCTTTAATGTATTTTGATATTAATGCAACACACTTCAAGATGGACATCATCCGTATTGTAGCTCATAGTGAACCATGCTATCACAAATTGGGGTCGAAATGGCACAGATAAAATTTTATCTATGGCTTCTTAGATAGCATCCTGCACCATTACACAAGGTTTATTATTTTCATAACTCTTTAAAATTTCAACAATATAAACCCATCTTGCACAAAAATTTAAGAAGTAAACACACAGAATTTAATATTATAATTTATGATATCGGTATCATTGAGGCTTAAAAAAATATATCTATATACCTGTTTGTATGGATGTATGTCGGCTGTTATTCTTGAGATTTAATGGTTAAGATCCAAAAAAAAAAAAAAAATTACACAAAAAAAAGTAAGCTATCAAATTTCATCTATTTTAATATTTTTTTGCGCGATCTAGGGAGGCCCATTGGCCAGTATTGGACCGGATCTAGATTCAATGGAGCATGTTGGGTCGTATGTGGACCTAATTTCCAGTCTTGGATCTAGATCCAACCTTGTCACCATGGTTTCAACTCCGATCCAGATCTGTAGGGTTCGAAAAAGAAAGTTCCCAATCCTCTTAAATGGATCTGGGTCATCAGGATTTGATCCGATTCAGAATCCATTGCCATATCTAGGTATAAACAATCAATCGAATAAAATTTAGGGGAAAATTGATAGTTTGATGAGCAATCCATGAGACTGAAACTTGATAGTCAATTTTGGGGTTTTAATACAAAAGATCCACAAACATCTAAACCTAGTCGATCTGTTACAACATAAATACGAGAAAAACCATAGATAGTTAAAGTGAATTACACTGGGATTAGGCCGCATCGATAGAGCACTGACTGCTTTTGGCTTCGATAAGATGAATCTGCAAACTCAATTCCAAGATCTCGAAACACATGATGCAAATGCAAATGATTTTGCTGGTAGTTTGCTCAAAATCCCAACAAGAATGCCATCACCTATGGCTTCCAAACCATTGTAGATATATGTTGGCTTCTTGGGTGCCATTTCTTAAATACCCTTTCTTGTGCTTGTTATGTGAGTATGTACAAATGAGAATGTGGATGTTTTGGTATTTATATTAGGAGAAGAGGTTGGTAGGTGATGAAATTACCTTTTAATCCTTACAACATTTCTGGAACGTTCTAAAATATTACCGTTAAAGGTGAATCGTGGTTCAATGACAATATTACGCACTGATTATAACATAAATGTTCTTTGAACAAATTATCAAAGTGGGCTCTCTAAAAAAATGAGGGTAATATTTAATAATATTACCGCTAAAGTTGAATTCAAGTATTTTATTATAGGACAAGTATGACAGAATTTATACTAGATGATGTTGTTGTTTATGACAAAACACTTTGTATATAAGCTTCACATAGTTATTGATAGCTTTCCATCAAAAAAAAAAAAAAAAAAACTTATTGATAGCTAAAACAAAAAATCAAATGACGGCTAAAACTTTATCACTATGAAACCTAAATTCAAATGCAAAAAACCGCAATAGTTGCTCTTGATAATTGCATTAAAATTGGAATAAAATTCACATAATTATTGTTAATTGTTTCAATTTGTTTGATTTAAGTTTAGATTTTCTCACATTTTAAAATATTTAGTGGTTTTGATCATCCATATATCTCTTCTCAATCAATAAACTATTAATTGCTTTGCTTTTCATAAGCATTATTATCACTATAATTCATCCCATTTGTATAAATGAAATATTATTTAGTTTTGGTTCTTCCTTTAAAAGTAGTATGATTATATCTTGGACATTTGAAGTTTCGTGTTGCATTCAGTTTATAGTAGAACTAGTTTGTACCCCGTGCGATGCACGGATTATAATTGTGATAAGTTGATTGTTTTAATATCATTATCGTATTTTTCTTTTTCTTTCTTTTTTTTATGAGTTCATTTGTGTAACATTTTTTTCCTTGGAATTTTATGTGTTTGTTCGCTATAATGTGAAATTTTTCATCACATAATACATGCATTAAAAAATTAAAATTCACTCACGTTTATAATCTTATCTAATCAGGCGTGAGTGAAACCAAAAAGCATGCATATTA
>BSSO01007363.1:0-11037 GCA_030267885.1 Mesembryanthemum crystallinum | reverse complement strand
TCACGACATTGCCATTTTAGCACGACTTCTCAATTATTAAAGAAAAAAATAGCCACTAAGATTTGAACTCCTGACCTTTAAGTTATGATATATAGTAGAATTTTACCAACCACATTAATATTATATGTGCTAATTTATCAATACTTTTTGACATATGCACTAAATATCTTTTCATTTACTTTTTGATTTTTTTTGTCAAAAACCACCTTTATAAATTTAAGTTCATTCATGGATTTATTAATAAGGCTTAACTCATATACAACTATAGTGTACCTTTTCATATTTCCATGTTGCTTGCTCACAATTTATCATTAAAATCATCGCAAATAAATCTTTAATATTTGTGGAAAATAAT
This sequence comes from Mesembryanthemum crystallinum, assembly GCA_030267885.1. NCBI lineage: Eukaryota > Viridiplantae > Streptophyta > Magnoliopsida > Caryophyllales > Aizoaceae > Mesembryanthemum > Mesembryanthemum crystallinum. The sequence goes on along the minus strand of BSSO01007363.1, from coordinate 10,682 downwards.
TAATAAATCTCTATTCAATCGTTTCACCACATTTGCAATTTAATCCTAATATCTATTAGCCAAAATCATATCCAATATAATCAATGCAAATTCTTATGTACAACCGTCTAACCGTTAGACGACCCAATATAATGGTAACTTTTTACAATTCATGGGCTATTTTTAGCCACTTGGGGGATACTTTTTATATCTTATAGTAATGTTATAAAATTATCCTAAGTCGTAAAAATGTAGCCCCTAAATCGATAAAAGTAGCCACTAAATTGCGAAAGATTATTCTTGGATAGGGTCAAATTGTATAAAGTAGCCCCTAAGTCACTAAAAATAACCCCTAAATTATGAAAAATCACTCTTAAAATAGGTCGTCTAATGGTTAGATGGTTATACAAGAGAGTTACTCTATAATCAATGTACATGAAAAAAATTAACCTAAAATTAAAAGTTTGAGTATTAAAAATAAAGTAAAAGATATAGATGTAATTCATATTATATCATACTACTTAAAAACATTGCAAAAAACCTAAAAAGTTACATAAATACTATTCTATTTGACGTTTTGTAAAGAAGATAAGATGATAATCAGTTAGGACACATAATCACAATAGCATATGACTTTTTTTTTTTAACGAGAATATAATAATGTCTATATTCAAATATGCTACAAATTCATAAATAATAATATAACATTACAATTAGAAAGCAAAAACTTGATAAAGGAATTATAATTCGTGCATCACACGGGCTAAAAAAACCTAGTTAGGAATTTTAAAACCTTAATTAGCAACTTTGTTAAAAAAAATGGTCACGAAGTAAAAATGTATGGTAGAAAACACAGGGGCACCATCTGCATTCCAAAAAAACATTGGATACCAATTGAAAATGTCGTAATTACAAGGATACCAATTGGAATTGCTCTTTATATTTTTTTTAAGAGAAGGAAGCTCCGACGTCTTTGAGCAGTACAAGAAAAATGCCACATTCTCACACTAGAAAATTGGGTTTTACCATGCTTAAATGACGGGAAATTTTTTTTGTCACTCTTTAAAAAGGATGACAAAACTCAATATTGGTAATTTGTCATGCTTTTTAGTGTTACATTTTAGTCACACCTTTTTTTTTAGTGGGTAACTTCATTTTATTCACGCTTTTAACTGTCACATTTTTTTTTTTTTGGAAAATGGTTAGCTTTATTCCATTTTCTAAAAGGACATCAATGTGATGCCCCTGGGTAGAGTTTATACAAACTTAAACTATACAGAGAAAAAGAGTTTGCCAAAAGGCAACTCTCCAAAGCTAGCTTGTAAAGCACTAAGGACAAAGAACATTCAACTACTCCTCATAGCTTTTATACAACCTGACACATGACACAAACTGAACGTGTTTAACAATCTGGTCTTGGCTTCTCTTGTTGTTGGTGAATATTCTCCTGTTCCTCTCTACCCAAATCTCATACACTGCAGCTAGCAATGCAGTTCTCTTGAGCTTTTGTTTTGGACTCTTGCCCTTGACTCTGAATTTGTACCATTGTAACTCCTTTTTCAGATCAAAAGTTCTCCTTGTCACCCCCAGCCAGGTTAAAATATGTTGCCAGACCTGCCTAGCAAAAGGGCATTTGAAGAAGAGATGCTGCACATTCTCTTCTTCCTTAAAACAGAGCACACACCTGTTTGGCATTTGTAGACCTCTTCTCATCATATTATCAACAGTTGGCAATTTATTCAATGATGCCACCCATGCGATTATTCTATGTCTGGGAACTGACATAGGCTCCCAAACTGTTCTGGTCCACCTATACACCTCTCCTCTACTTCTGAAAATCTCATAGGCTTTCTGCACTTCAAATTTGCCATTCTGATTCATAATCATCATTCCATCTTTTGCATTCTGCTCATTACCACATACATCCACATACATGTCCCTCACCTACAATACCTTCTTCCATTGCCATGCATCACCCACCTTCAACTTCACACCCAAAATGTCATCCCTTTGCAAATGGTACTTTCTTATCCACTTCACAAGTAAATTATCAACATTCCAAGCAATTTGCCATACCCACTTCAAAAACAATGCTCTATTCCAAGCTGCTAACTCCTTAAAATTTACCCCTCCCTCTCTACAGGGTCTACATATGTCCTCCCATTTCATATAACAGATTTTCTTATGTTCATTGTTCCTTCCCCAGAAAAAATCCCTACAAAGTCTATTCAGCTCATCAATGACTCCATGTGGCAGAAGAAACACAGAGCTCCAGAAGTTACAGAGGCCAAAGATAACAGAATTGAGTAACGGAAGCCTACCTGCATAGCTCAAGAGCTTAGTAGCCCAGTGTGTGGTATGTCTTCTCACCTTATCAATAAGTGGTTGGCATAATGATTTGGTAAGTCTTGCTGCACTCAGAGGAACTCCTAGATACCTGAATGGTAATTGTCCCTCTCCATAATCTGTATCTTGCAGGATCTTCCCCTTCACATCATTATCCACTCCACTAAAGTAGATACACGTTTTCTGGGGGCTTAGATGTAAGCCTGACATAGCAGCAAAATTGCTCAACACAATCACAAGGCAGGTCACTACAGGAGCATCACCTCTAGTGAAAAGTAGAAGATCATCTGCAAAAATTAAATGATTTAAGCCCACTCTGCAGCATTTAGGATGAAAGGAGAATTCCTTCTCTTTGGTAGCAACCTTCAACATTCTAGACAACCCCTCCATGCAGATTAAGAAGAGATAAGGAGAGATGGGGTCTCCTTGTCTCACCCCTCTTTTCTCTAAAAAGAAACCCTCAATACTTCCAGAAATCTTCAGAGAGAAATATGGAGTGGAAACACACTGCATAACCCATTGCACAAAAGTATCAGGGAACCCCAATCCTTGCATCATTTTCTCCAAAAAAGCCCACTCTACACTATCATAAGCCTTTCGAATATCCACCTTAACCATGGCCTTAGGTGAGATATGCTTCCTTTCATACTGCTTCATGAGTTCATGGGCTAAGAAAACATTGTCATACAAAGACCTCCCCTTAGTGAATGCAACTTGCTCTTCCCCAATAATCATGCCCATCACCCCTTTCATTCTTTCTGCTAACACTTTAGTGATAGTTTTATATATAGTAGTACAGCAAGAGATGGGTCTATATGCTAACACACTATCTGGTGTGTCAGTTTTGGGGATCAAAGAGATAACAGTTTAGTTAACCTGCTTCAGCATTTTCTTCTTCTCAAAGAACTCTTGAATGGCTGCAGTCACATCTTCACCTACTATCTGCAAGCTGCTTTAAAGAATCCCAAAGAGAACCCATCAGGTCCTGGAGCTTTGTTCTCAGGAATAGAGAACATAGCCCTCTTGATCTCATCCTTAGTCACGGGTCTGCACAAATTTTCTTTCATTTCTTCAGGCTATATTTTGCCCCACTGCAGAACTGAGTCGTCAAATGAATCCACCCTTGAATTCTGTCCTAAGAGATCCTTATAAAATTCTAGGAATGCAGCAACAATCTCCTTATGCCCTTGCCTCTGATTTCCATTTGCATCCTTAAGGGTCCCTATTCTCCCCTGGACTCTCCTTTTAACTACCTTAGCATGAAAATAAGCCTCATTCTCATCATTCATCTTGATATCTGTAATCTTAACCTTCTGACTGACCATACTCTGTTCAGCCTTCTTCAATTTATCATACCTCTGCCCCAGCTCCTTCTCTTGTCTTTGCAGTTCCACATCATGAGAACTATCATGTAGCTTCTTCTGAATTTCAATCCACTTCTCATAGGCTTCTCTTTTTCTGACTGAGAGGTTGTGAAACTCTTCTTTATGAAGCTTCTGCAATAAAGGTTTGAGCCTCTTTAATTTCTCAAAGATTTTGTACATTTTACACCCATCGACATGAGTCCTCCACACCTGGCCAACAATATCAAGAAATTAGTTAGAGTAAGTCCAACAATTAAGAAATTTAAATGAGGTTTTTCTGGTAGCATCTTCTCCTTCAATTCTAGCAATGGCTGGACAATGATCTAAGATCCCAGGAGCAGCAAACTCAGCAGACACAAGTATACCTCCCATCACCCACTTCTTATTCCACATAATCCTATCAAGTTTACATTGAACCCTTTCATCCCCATTCTGTTTATTTGACCATGTATAAGTAAACTCAGTAGCATCCACATCACACAATTCAGCTCTTTTAACACAATCTTGAAACTCCTCCATGTCTTGGATACAGGCACTAGCTTTAGATTCTCTTTCCAGTGCTGTAAGAGTAACATTCATATCCCCCATAACAAGAGTTGGAATATCAGCATTACACCAAGTCACCAGATCTTCCCACAATTCCCTTCTTTGTTGAGCAACATTACTAGCATAAACAAAGACCACTCTAAACTGCCTTTGAGTATCAATATCCTGAACCTCACAAAGCATTGCTTGAGAGGTCCCAGAGCACACTTTAAGAGTAACCTTAGTAGAATTCCAACAAACCATGATCCTTCCATTGTAATGCCAGTCATGATTACTAGCATAATCAAACCTGCCACAAGCTCTTTTAATTTTCTGTATTTTATTAACTTTGATTTTTGTTTCCAAAAGGCCCAAGACATCAACCTTATTTTTTGCAAGAAAGCCTTTAACTTCCTGCAATTTATCAGGGTCATTACACCCCCTTATGTTCCAACTAGCAACAATCATCATGATATGGAATGTACAGGTCCTTCTCCCCCAGATTCTTCATCCTCTCCCATTACCACCTCTCCCATCAACTTAAAAAAAGATTGTACTACTCCAGTAGATCCTTTCTTCTTCTCACCCCCCTTCTCTGGAGCAGAATACTGCCTTCTTGTATAAAAGGTGTGCTTTACAGGGACTGGTCTGAATGGTGTTGCTTCCTCCCCCCATCTCTCAGGCAATGGCCCAAAAACTTGATTAATATTTGCCCCTATCTCTATCTTGTCCTGCTCCACATTAGTATCTTTTCCACTACTTGTCATCACAGGTTTTGTCTATACTCTGAACCTCTTCAAGCTTAACATTACTTGTGGCAGGCACAGTCTTCATTTGTTCCTCCCCACCTTCCTTATCTCCATTCCTTTGTTGTTTCTTCAGAAACTTGCACTTCTCCATTTGATGTCCCAATTGATGGCAGTGAGTACAATAAAAGGGAACCCACTCATAAACCACCACTTGATCCAATTTAACTCCAAAAGGGGTAGTAATAGGAATAGATGTAACCAAAGGTTGAGAAACATTCACCTCCACCAAAACCCTAGCAAAGGAAATTTTCTCTCTATTAGCAGTACACCTATCTGCCACCATAGGAACCCCAACCTTACTTGCCAACTTACTCAGCCCTTGTGCAGTCCAGAGTTGGACATCCAAGCAGGGGAATTTCACCCACACTGGAACCCTTGTGACATCCTCCTTTTCAATGCAGAAAGATGGACTCCATGGCTTCAACAAAAAGACTCTATTACCCACAGTCCATGAACCCCCTTTTAGTATCATATCTCTATCCCCCTCATTTGCAAACCTTATGAAATACCACCCCTTACTGTGACTAAGCACCTCAGGAGCAGCAACATGAGCCCATTTCTTTTGAATAAACTCCCTGATGGTAGCCATCTTAGGGTTCCCCCCCACCACAAATCCCACTAAAGTATTCTTCTAATACTCCACCTCTAAGTCCTCCATATCAAAGGTAACAGCATCATTTTCATCAACAACAAAATCAAGTTTCATGCCTTGATCAATACCCTTACTAGCAGTAGTAAATTTCTTCCATTGAGATGCAGCATCATGATTAGGTTCTTTCAGGCAATCTTGATTTCCCCCATTATTAATCAGTATAGCAGATTCACGAATGACCTTATTAATCTTCTCACTACTTTTCCCACAATCATCCCTACCCTCATCAGAAGTAAACCCCAAATTCGCCAATTCAGAATCAAAATCACAAGTTATCTCTGAGTTAGGGTTACCTGAGGGGCAAACAACCTTCTCAGAACGCAATTGGGAAGCCAAGAAATCAACCAGTTGCAACGGTGATCGGGGATCCTTCCTCTGGGTCACATCATTCTTCTTCAATGAGTCACCATCTGCCATCGTCTTCACCTCATTCGAATCGCCTTGCTCTGCTGAACACAAATCTGTACTCTGTTGTTGCTTTGGTGGTCTTCCACGTCTCTTCATGGCGACAAGAAATCAAGAATGAACAGGGAGAACCCGTCTTTCTCGAGAGAGTTTCAACAAACTCAGGTCGCTTCTTTGTCTTCTCAATTCCTTGTAACAAACTGTCACATTTTTGTCAGCATTTCACCTACTTTAAAAGATATGAATTACCTCACTCAAAAGCATAGTAAGATTTGGGCAGAAATATATCTACCATGCTCAAAAGCGTGGTAATAAATTTTTGAGATTTTTTTTTAATGAGAAAAAGTGTCACAACTTTTAAGTAGGGATTGTTAAAGGAATAAAGGTCTCCATGCCATTAGCATAACAACCATTTTTAACATATTTATCTTAACCAACCATGGTATATCACATAGGGCTATATTTTATACTTGTTTACAAAATTCATATGTAAATCATTCCAAGTGGGTATAAATATAAGTAACATTTGTGTAAATCACCATGAAACTGTAAACACAAGTAAATAAGTTATCAAATATCACTCATAGAATGACGTCTTATGTGACTAAAATAGAAGGGTTTAGTGTTACATCTAAAACAATCACTACAAAACATTTCCACAGAAAATACTAATAAATGAACCATTAGTTAGTCTTGAATGTTCCAATCATCCACTTGAGAGAATTTTAAGTTTTGATATGCTAACAATATTTCCATCTCACCTCCCACCTTGAAGTAGCATGTCTTTAGTATTTGCTAGAAACTTGTTCATTGTCTGGTATTTGTTGCTTGTTAAAGAGACCAATGAGATAGTACAAAACTAACAAAACAACAATTATTCAGATCACAACTTAAAAGATACTACAAAATTAATGAACTTATCTCCTTTTTAGTCCAGATTTCTCTCTTTGTCCTCCCTTTAATAGCTAGTTAAATCCCTTATAGGCTAGTCACAAGGTAACTTCTTGGTGGGCAGTGTAGATAACCAAAATATGGACTGAACTCCCAAATGGCTGACAAACCAAGCTAACCAAAGGGATGGATGATTCAAGTCATGCTTAATCCACTTAACTAATGCTAAAAGTCATGGATGATTCAAGTCATACTTTTTTTGGACACTATATCTTGTAAAGTGAACTTCTTGTTTCATCTTCCAATGTGTTTATCTTACTTAATATAAAAGTGGTGGTTGTACATAGCTAAAAATGTTTTGCTATGTATCCTAAACACCTATACAAAGCTTAGGTTTGGAACTCAAAACTTAGATAATTAAGGTAAAAATAAAATAATAACTATGATTCATATAGCCAAGTTTCAATACATTGACATCAAAAATAAAAGGGAAGGAGAGTTAAAGAGATAAATTCAAAAAAGAAATAAAAATATTATAAGTTTCCACACTCTGTTTTTTTTTTTTTTTTGAGGGGAAAATAAAATTTGCATTAATGAAAAGTCATACGGCATCTACAGATGAGATCGAATTCCACAACATAGAAATCTAAAATATCAGAAGACATTCGATTTGAAAAGCTACGTAGCATTTGAGATGTAATAATTTCGATCGGCTTCCTTTTCATCGCTGTTTTCCATATTACAGCCTTTTTTGCAGAAGAACCTGCCAAAGCTTTGATGAATGTTCACATCCGATATTGTAGACAATCTCTTGAAGTAGAAGATCCACCATGGTACCATACAACCAAACACACTAAAAACCAACAATATTCTCAAAGAGAGGGACAAACTAACTCTCACAAAAGGAAAGACATGCAAACCCAACGAATGGCATAAACTAACTCTCACAAAAGCAGAGACAACTAAACCCAATAAATGGCCTAAATTAACTCTCACAAAAGGAGAGACTGATTTTATTCGACAATAATCAACTGAAAAACTAAAAAGAGTGAAGAAATTGAAGAGACCGAAGAGATTGGGGCTTACCATCAGCGTTAAACCGCTGATGGCAGCCCCTAAAACACAAAAATGGAGTTAGGGCTTTTTTGAGAGAAAAAGAGGAAGAGAAACGGCTTCCACACTCTGTTTCTTTACTCTTAATTGTCTAATTTTTTTTTTAAAAGATCTTACTTAATATAAAAGTGGTGGTTGTACATAGCTAAAAATGTTTTGCTATGTATATCCTAACCACCTATACAAAGCTTAGGTTTGGAACTCAAAGGTTAGATAATTAAGGTTAAAAAAAATAATAACTATGATTCATATAGCCAAGTTTCAATACATTGACATCAAAAATGTTAAACCGGCAATTCAGTTCTATAATCAAAACAACAATTAAATAAACCTGATTGAAGAACAAAGATAAAGAATCCGAGCCCAACGAATTTCGCTGTTTTCTAAGACGAACTTGCTCCCTCCACGATGCCCAAGGATTAAGCAATCGTCTCCCAGGATAGAACGGATTTCGCCCTCGTAAGAAGTGGCACTTCAATCTGACGAGATTCTAACGAACCCAACCATTATTAAGCACTCAAAGAGGAAAAGAATGTTGTTTTTGAAATTTTCTCAATCTCTATTCTCAAAAGGATTTGCAGTATCCTGGGATAAATACTGTTTCCTGGCCAGGGAAACAGTTACCCAAATTAACTGACAAAGGAATTATCCAAAAAATATAAAACAAAATTAATTTAATTTAAGTCAATTAAAAATTAATAAAATACACTAAGTATTTTACATCAATAAATTAGGAGATTATTAAAAGTACAATTTCTCATTCAATAAATAAATGAAAAATAACTTTTATTTTCCAACAATCCTCCACATTGAATGAAAATTGTCTTAAAGAAAAATACAACGTTTTGAGTGCGAGTAAAAGAAACTGCATCGGGATAAGTAGTCGTGTACTTTGAACTTTCCCTTGTGTATATCTATCGGGTCTACTAGCAAATCAGTGAGCATTTCTGCGTTGAACTGTCAGCCTTAATGTGTAAACCAAGACAATAGAAACCACACAGCTCTCTTGAATATGGTTGCTGGTTCTCACGTTTGTGTTCGTTTTGGCCATGAACACAACCTAGTTCATGAGTGCTTTTGAAAATTTAACTCGAATTAAATTCTCATTGAAGCGGCCCCTTCACACTTACATAGGTGATCTTTATAATGAGTAATATACTGTACTCCACTTGAACACATCAAGATATAAAGATCATTAAAAGCATAACTTACCCTAATTACTCTTGGCATGTATTCACTAACATATAAATAATGCCACCGAGTCATGTCCACAGTTTGGTTATCCCTTTGAACCTTTTTCTTGGGATCTCTAGTCAGTAAGGTAGGGTTTCCCCATGGACTTATTATACTATGGGTTTCAAACCCATTTCTCGTGTTGACTTTTCAACCAGCATTCGTGGCAATGCTTTGGTTAACGGATCCGCAATATTGTCTTTCGATTACATAGTCAAGCGAGATGATTCCGTTTTTAATCAATTTTCTAACGGTATGTTTACGACGGATATGTCTAGACTTACCGTTATACATTGCATTCTTTGCCTTTCCAATTGCAGATTAACTATCACAATGAATGCAAATTGGTGGTACGAGCCTTTCCCAACATGGAATATCTTCCAAGAATTCTCTAACCCATTCGGCTTCTTCTCCTGCTTTGTCTAAAGCAATAAATTCAGATTCCATCGTGGATCTGGCAATACATGTCTGTTTGGAAGAATTTCAAGAGGTAGCACCTCCCCCAAGTGTGAACACATATCCACTCATTGATTTAGAATCCTTAGAGTCTGATATCCAATTAGCATCAGAATAACCTTCAAGTACCGCTGGATATCTTTTATAATTCAACCCATAATTTTGGGTAAATTTTAAATAACCAAGAACTCTAATCAATGCTTTCCAATGTGTTCTATTAGGATTATTCGTATAACGGCTTAACCTGCTTACAGCATGAGCGATGTCAGGCCTTGTGCAATTCATGACATACATTAAATAGCCTATTATACGAGAATAGTCAAGTTGAGACACACTCTCCCCACTATTCTTCCTAAGATGAACACTATTATCAAATGGTGTCCTCATTGGCTTAATATTATAGTTCTTGAACTTATCAAGTACTTTCTCAATGTAATGCGATTGATTCAATATTACACCATCAGATGTTCTTGAAATTTTAATTCCTAAAATAACATCTGCGATACCCATATCTTTCATTTCAAATTTTCTTGCTAACATGTCTTTGGTAGCTTTGACTATGGTATCATTACTACCAAAAATTAGCATATCATCTACGTATAGACAAACTATGACGTAGTTCTTTTGATCTCCCTTGATATAAACACATTTGTCACCCTCAATAATTTTAAATCCATCTGATAACATTACATTATCAAATTTCTCATGCCATTGCTTGGGGGCTTGCTTTAATCCGTAAAGGGATTTTACAAGACGACAAACTTTCTTTTCTTGTCCTGGAACAATAAACCCTTCGGGTTGTTCCATGTAAATTTCTTCATCTAAATCACCATTCAAGAATGCAGTTTTTACATCCATTTGATGTATTTCTAATCCCTTCAATGCAGCTATTGCCAATAGCATGCGTAT
>BSSO01007362.1:0-11037 GCA_030267885.1 Mesembryanthemum crystallinum | reverse complement strand
GGGGTGAAATTTAAGGATATGTGTTTTGGACAATTTTGCCCTTAAAAAAGTAAAGTGATTGGAGAGAGAAAGTAAGATTTGTTATTGTATTGGTTATTTAGTTGGGGGTATTATAGGGAAGAGTTGGTGATTTGTTGATTTTGAAAGATTAGTAAGGAACAAAAATTTAGTGGTTTCTGAAAGATTAATAAGGAACGGAGGGAGTATAAAACAAAACATATTGTGACAATTTCATTTCTTATTCCAACGTCTATAATCGAAAAGAAGAGAAAGAAGGGGTTTTCCAAACCAGAAAAAGTTTTTATTTTCTTTTTAAGAAGTTGGGCTATTTTTATAGCATGCTTCCTTTAAGTGAAAGTGGAATTCATCATTTGTTTTGTCCTTTGCATTCACTCTAATCTTTTTCATTTTATCAATTTTGTCAGCATCCTCCTTTTCTTCCGGGAAGAAGGGAAAGAGAAGATATTCTTTGATGAATCCCTCTTTTTCCTGTTTAGTCTCCTTTATTTCAAAAGTTCTTTCTATTTCTACATCTGTTTCTTCCTCACTTTCTTTAGTTTCTGAGGTTTCTTTCAGTTTCTCCCTCTTCTATATTTTCTTCATTTCCTCTCTCATCTTTTTCTCTTTCTTCATCCATAATCCTTTCCTTTCATTCTCCACTAATCCTCTTTTCTCTCTCATCTCATTCTCTCTCTTCCTCTCTCCTGTAGAGAATTCTATAATCTTTTTCATTAGTTCAATGCTTCAGAAAACATATGACAAAAATTCAATTTTCGCTAAGGCCCTGTTTTGGTTGCCAGTTTTCAGTTTCCAGTTTTTTTGGAAACTCAAAACCAGTTTTTGTAAACCATTTTTTTTGGTTTTCAGTTTTCTGTTGTCAGTTTTGAAAATGAAGCAGGGAACTGTAGGCACAAAAAAATTCAGCTTTAAATTCAATTTCTACAAAGAGTTGAAAAATTTTCAAAACCAAAAACTCGCAACTGGCAACCACCCCGAACAGGGCCTAAATATGTCTTCCATGGAAAACATTTTCTACCCCCCCAAAAAACAAACGTAATTAAACTATGAATGAAAGCTTAAACTGCTTAAAACATACCTCAAGCCTCAAGGCTCAAATTGTTCAGCTAAAGATGGTACACCCAACGGCAGTTCTAACCCTAATTCAAGCCGTTAAGCAATGGCTCAACATTAAAGAAGCTAGAAAGTATAACTGTAGTTGCTTTGTTTGGGTCAATGGGTGACTCTATCTTTAAAGAGCAAACTAATGGTGAAGGATGAACGAATTGCAGTAGCTAGTAGGGACCATAGTGACGTGATGGTTTTACGCAACAGTTTTTAATGGCATAGTATTAGTTTTCGGGCAAAACACTACTCCAAAAGGCCTCAAAAGCACCTCAACTTTAAGATTTGGTGATTAAAGGACCTTAACCTTTTTTTTTTTCCAAGGACCTCTTACTCTTTTTTCCGGACAAAAGTGAACATTATGGTTTACATTTTTCTATATGGTGGACCATTTGTTTTCATATTCTACATTGTAACCTTCTATTTTGACAAAATCTATATGGTGTTCACCCTAAACTAATTTGTTCGAAAATGCTAAATATCAATAACGAAGTTCATACTCAATCATTTGACATACTTCCTAACCCCATCACATCACTATTAAAGTATTAATGAAGTAGTCATTGAAGTATTTGATGTTACATGTTTTGAAGTTGCCTACTTTAACTAGAAATGTTTTCAAAAAAAATGTCTATATGAGAGATAGATGACTCTTTGAGTGACCGACATGGTTTTATGAATATGTTGTAAATAGCGTGAATCAATAAAATGGCTCAATGAAATGAAATAGTCATCTTCAAATAATTTTTGTTGTAAATGCATGGTCACCACGTATAATACTATAAGATTACAAGGGCACCATATAGAAATTGGGAAAACATTGTCCACCATCTAGAAAACTCAAAAACACAAGCGCGCCATATAGAATATCTCGAAAAAAATTACACTAAAAAATTCTAAGGTTTTTTTATGATAAGCTAGCCTCTAATAGAAAATTAGTTTGGGACCCTGTGCAATGCAATTGGTTTCAAGTTCTTCCTTTGTTTTTTCCAGTTTATTTTGCAAGGGACAGTCTTGTGGAATGATTTCTATAAGATGACCAAAAATATAATTTTCAATCTTAAAATAGCTAATTGAGGGACAAATAAAATTTTAAATGGATGAAGATTGATCATCATATTGTGTTACTGCTACCACCATTATAGTAAAATAAATAGGAAATCTAGACTAAATTGCTATTAAAGTAGCCAATCAAGGGCCAATACCTATGACTCTTCTCACTCCTTTAATCTATACCTAAAAAACATGAGTATGTATAATCCAAGGTATATCAATCTTACAATTAAAAATTTCAATCCTTATATTAGTTGTGTAATTGGAACAATAATTTGAATGATAACTTGAAAGTTTGAGTTTCAAATCCTTATATTAATTTTTTCCTTAATTAGTTTCATGATAACATAAACGAATTGGGCAATAAAAAGATGACGCGTGGCTTGCCACTCAAAGTAGTGACATTTGGCAAGGTTTATAACAAAGTTTCAATAGTTATGTAAGTATAGATATATAATATCATCCTTCGTAGATCTGATGGTTACTCAATTAAAATGTAAAAAAAAAAGTATAATTGGTCGTAATTATGCGAATGATACTAGTACTGCAGTGATACTGGGTGATAAAAAGAAAAGTGATATTAGTTGAATCACCCGTACCAATTTATAGATCACTAGTATTAGTTTTACAGTCCACCTGACATATCAGACGGCCTGACATAATACTTTGTGATTAAAAAAGTGCCTTTCATATTTTTTACCCATGTAGCATTGTACTTCATGGTGTGGACTTGTGGCAATGCCATCGTATATGGTATGGAAATTGATGTGTTCAAATTCGAATAGATGCTCACAACTCAACTCAACCTGTATATACACCATTGCCTTATTGTTTTGAGTATCAATACAACAGTTTTGATAAGAAAAAGCGCAGAAAAGCACCACCTTCTTCTATGACCGTTCAAAAGCTAGTTGTTTGCGCCAAACATACCCCATGCAATTACAATTGGATTTTAAATTCTACACAAGTAATAAGCATAAATCTTTTGACAAATTCTTCTCAATTCTCATCCAAGTAACGAAGATTTATTTTTGATAACCATTTCAACGATTTATATTCGATCAGCAATAGTTGTTGAAGAATGGATTGTGTTCATCAAATTGATTACTCTCAAGTGAAAGGAGAGGAGTTGTTGAAGAAGTCGATTCAATGATCTATCAATTGGTTATATTTTTTTGAGAGAATTTTTTTAGTTGTTTAATTTCCATTAGTTTTTTTTCCCTTGATTTTTTCTTTTCTTTGATGTTTATCTGAACTCTTTTGGATAGCACTTCTCTGTTTTGGGATGATACTGGCCCCATCATGGTGTAATGATAGTGGCCCCATCATGATCTATCAATCCTTTCACTTTGATGATCATGCTGTCAAGCTCATTATGAATTGCATCACTTCTGTGTCTAATTCAGTTATGGTGAATGGCCATTTGACTGAGAGTTTTTTTACCCACAAGAGGGATTAGACAAGGGGACCCTCTGTCCCTATATGTCTTTATTCTTTACATGGAGCACCTCTCTAAGATAATTCATGAGGCTTGTGAGGATGGGAGATGGGTTCCTTTTCCAGTGGGTAAAAAGAAATTGAATATATCTCACTTGATGTTTGCAGATGACTTGCTGATTTTGGTGAGGCCTCTTGAGATAATATGAAAATTATTCTTGATATTTTCTGTAAAGCCTCTGGGCAGAAGATTAATTGTGATAAAAGCAAGCTCATTCTGTCTAACAATGCTCCAAACTGTGTTAAAGACATGACTGAAGCCATTTTAGGTATTAAGGTCTGTGAGGATCTTGGAACCTATCTTGGCTATCCTTTGACAACTAAAAGACCCAAACATAAAGATATGAAGTTCATTGTAAAAAAAAATGAAAAATAAACTGGCTAAATGGCAGATTGCTTATCCAATGTTGGAAGGTTGTGCTTGGTTAAGTCCACCCTTGGTGCTATTCCTAATTATTATTTGCAGTGTCTTAACCCTCCTATGAAAACTCTGAATGAGATGAACAAAACCATGTGTGAGTTTTTGTGGGGGGACACTGAGGATCATAGAAAGGTGCATCTTGTGGGGAAGGATATTGTGTTTAAGCCAATAGAATTGGGAGGGCTGGGTGTGAGGGATTGTCATGTGGTTAATACAACCCTTAAGACTAAAATGTGATGGCAAATGGTTCATAAAACTGATAATTTGGCTACCAAAGCTTTGAAAGCTAAATATGTTCTGGGAAGAAGAGTAACATTACTTTCAAAAATGGGTCACACATTTGGCAAGGGCTGGGAAAGGGTTGGAATTTCTTCTTTGATAATTCTAAGTGAATTGTGGGGAATGGCACCCATATTTCTTTATGGTATGATAATTGGATTGGCAGGAAAGCTCTTAGAGAGCTCATTGCTGGTCCTTTACAGCATCATGAAGAGACTCTCACTCTGAGTCACAGTATTAATGATAAGAAGAATGTGGGTAATTTGTCTTTCTGTTTGCCTCAGGAACTGCTTGATAACATCCTTATGATTCCTTTATCTCTTGAAGAGGCCAATGATTTTCCTTGCTGTAATTTATCTCATAATGACAAGTTTGATAATGCTGAGGCTTTTTTTAAGCTCATATCTTCTAAGGTTGATCAGGATGAAAATTTAAAATGGATTTGGAAGAGTTTATGCACACCTAATATCCATTTCTTTATCTGGCTTGCTTGGTGGGATAGTGCCCACAAAAAAACTCTGTATGCTAGACACGTTGTGGCTAATGGGTGCTGCCAGTGCCAGCTTTACAATTCTCATGATGAGGACACTTTATATGCTTTTAGGGATTGTAATTTTGCTAAGGAAATATGGAATAGCTTCAACCTACCTGATACTTTCTATAATCTACCTAGGAAGGAATGGCTCAAGTCTAATTTGCTTTTCTCTTTGACCCTTGACTCTATGTCTTGGTCTATCCTTTCCCCTTTCTCTCTTTGGCACATTTGGCTAAGGAGGAACTACTTTGTCTTTGAAAACACTCTTATCCCAATTGCTTCTTGGGTTAAGAAAATATGGTGCACATCATGGGAATTCCACTCATGGCACAACCCTCTTCTCCCCCATAATCCTAATTTTGTTGTCCAGGTTGGTTGGACCACCCACCAGTAAATTGGATGAAACTAAATGTGGATGCAGCTTTATCTGGTTTGTCTAGATGTGCAGGTGTTTACTAGAATTTTTAAGAATCATTTTGGAAGCTGGCAGTTGAGCTATCAAAGGAGTTGTAGTGTTGAAGACCCAACTATGGCTGAGTTTCTTAGCATTAGAGAAGGGCTAGCTTGGGCAAAGGAAATGCAGTGGAAGCACCTGATCATTAGCTCAGATTGTCTCAAGGCAGTTAACATGCTCAACAATTCACATATTCACATCTCTAATGTTGCAATTATACTATCCGATTGCAGGAAGTTGAAGGAGGACCTTGAAGAAGTAAAGATTAAACATCAGCCTAGAGAAACAAATAGGCTAGCTGATATTTTGGCAAAGGAAACTTTAGGGAATTGGTCTAAATACATTGATGCAATTATTAACTCTAACTCCCCTCACTTTTGTACATCTCAGTATGTAGATGATCTCGCAGGGAAAACTTATCCGGGAGCATGTAAAGCTCTTGTGACTTAATGAATGATGATGCTTCTTATTGACCCCCCCAAAAAAAAAAAAAATATAGTGGCTCCTAACTATCACGAAAAAATAAAAATAAAAAAAATCAAATCATTGTCAAAATGAATGAAACCTTTTAACATATAACATCTACATGATATAGAAGCCAGCCAAAGTCTGAGATATGGATTTGTACTCCAGTTACAATGTAATCCTACTAAACAAACAAAATAGATTCAATAAATATAATATGCCTTTGTCAATAGAGCGACTCGTGAAGTTTTTTGAGATCAATGGGCTTAAACATCTCTTCTCTTTGTTCTAACAACGGAAATTTCTGCATCAGTGTAGCATTAATGCTGAGCATGTCTAAACTTTCAAAGTGGTGCCTATGAAAATCTAGATCAAAGCAGTTACATGGTTGACTGAGAAGCCGAATAGCTACTTTTGCCAATACAGGAACCACCAGGCTACCAAATATCTGCCACCAACGAACTGTTCAAGCTAATCAATTAAGAACTGTACGTAATCAATAAAATTAAAAACACAAAATATCATATCAGACGGCCTAAAATATGAGGCGGATAGTACTGGTAGCTTATAAAATGGTACTGGTGACCCAAAAATTAGTACTAGCGACCTAAAAGCTAGTATCACATTTTTCTCACCCTATACCACTCCAGTACTAATTTTTGTTTACACAGTGCCATTTTTTGTTTGCCCATTACTCGTCTGATATATCAGGCGGCCTGATAAGAGACTAACTGAAAATAATGAAAAAGAAACAGTTGGAAAATACCACTCCAAAAAGTTAAGAATCTTACCAGGGTGGAGTTTTTGTAGCTTTGATATTGCCTCCTCTGTGAACAAAGATGGGTTCTTCCTGCTGTATATCTGCATTTGGTAATTAAGGCAATCTTCTTCATCAATTCCTACTAGTCCTAAATATTTTTCCATTTCGATCTCGTCGATATCTGAGTTGTTAAACATATAACATGGATTTAAATAAGCAGTTGCTTTATTATATTCATTAAAGACGAGAAATTCGTTAATGTCAAATATGTTCATTCGCAAAGGCGACAATATATCCATGTTGTCATCCAAGTAATCTTGAAATCGAAATGTAGCTATGTCCATTGCTTCATAAAAGTACCCGGCACTAGGGACAAAGTTACTGAAGAGATCAAGGATATGTAATAATGGTTCAACTGCAAGTAACAAGTCTTCCCAATCCTGCCACAGGTTCTCCTTATTTATAAGGTCGGATACTCCACTTGTTTCAGTTTCAGTTGGGGAAATGTTTTGCAGTTGTGTCTTATGTTCCAAAACAACTTGGAGCTTTGAGAAAGGATTTTCATAATGGATCTTTGATCCCAAATTAGAATTCTCTTCACTTGTTGAAAAACTTTCCGATTGAGCCCGAGTAGCAATATATTCATAAATAGAATCCACATCCCTGAGTAGATTAAAGATCCACTTAGAATATTTTAATAAGCACATAAGGTTCTTTTTAATCCATGATGTTGCGCATAACTGATGAAAGGATTTATTAGCAAAACTTTTCTGTAAATCGGGGTGTAGGGATGGCGTATTTTCATCACACTCTAAAATTTGTATTGAGTATTGTTTCATAGCCTTTTGGGTCTCATAGATGAAGCACTCAAAGTTTGACAGGCTAGTAGAGTGACTATGTGAATTTAGATAGACCACACCCTTTGGATTATATGCCGTAAAACCAACAATGTCGGATTCTGTGAGATTTTTACCCCATTGATGCCATTGTTGTTGTGCACCCTCTTTCCAATGGATCCTCACCGTACAACCATACTCAAGCCATGATTCCCGGACAGTCCTGATATATGATAATTGGTGTAATTTCCCGTGTGTTTCTCATTAACCACAAGAGAGTATATATACAAGTTACACAATAAAGGGCCCTAAATACATGGGTCGGGCCTAAAGAACCGTAATGAAATAAATTACATTATTTACATATACTATCAATATATTGCTCAAGAACTTGTCTTTGCGGACTTAGGAGTGAATATTCCGCTAAAAGATCTGAGCAACTTGGTAGTTTGTACCCTGGTCCAAGTCTTGCAACCTTGGTTATCAGGTTTCTGAAACATGGTTGCTCAAGTGTCTCTAAGGGAAGATTGTTCGAATTGAGGAACTCAGCCACCAATGTATCCGTTTCTTTTCTTTCTTCTACAGTAAATGACAACCGACTAACGGGATTATTATCAGAAGGTGCAGAAGGACAAGGACGAATACCACCACCAGATTTGCCGGACAAATGTGATTTAATCCTCGAAGCTCCACCCTTATAAAATTCGCGACAATAGCTACAAATAAACCCATCATCTTTTTCTTCCGCGTGCACCCAAATTGTGTCCTTCCTCCTACCCGCCTTTCTCTGTTCATAATCCATATAAGCACATGATCACCGATGAATGAGATGGGCGCACGGGATCATAAAATTTTAACAAATAATGTTTCAGTAGCTATTCTACTAGGGGAAAAATAAAAAAAGAAAAAGAGAGAGGGATTCGACCACCTAATAGTAAAAACAAATCTAACTACTGGGAACAAGATAGGGGAATAGCAACCCGATGAAGTATTTTGTTAGGGATTGGCAGTGGAATTAACATAGGTGACAATAACATTCAAGAATAAACAACAATGAACAATAAAGGACACAAGAGATTTAATGTGAAAACCCGAGAAATGGCTGAAAAACCACGGGATCGATGCTCTCAAGCCTCTCAGTGGATATAGCTACGCTATCCACCTCACTCAAGGTGTTTCCCCCGCACGTGGTGCGAACATGGTGAATACCATCACCATCCGGTGACTTAGGAAACTATCTTAGCTAACTCATTCTCCAAGCAACCTTTCTAATTACATAAATTTCCAACTTTTCTAAACAGATCTTAAGAAGTAGTCTAATTACTTAGGATATATACTTGCCAAAAGATAGCTAATTAAAAAGATTACATAAGATAATAGGAGATATTCCAATCAAATTCCACGTCAAAATACCCGCTCCACTCGCAGTACACAGCCGTCCGGCCGGACGGATTTGCTGCCCGACCAGGCGGCCTTGTGGCAGCTTCTACCGAAGCTCCTACCCATCCGCCCGCCCGGGCAGTTCTGCGGCAGTAAATTCCGCGCGTTTTCCTTCAACTTTTGATTGCTCCAACTCCACATCTTAAATTTTATTTTATACTTTGCTAATTTGTGCTTCACCTTTCCTAATATACTAACGATGCAATATTATCATAACATGATGGAGACATGTATCATATCATTTATATCTATCTATATATGGTCGTGTTCACATGAGAGTAGTGTTTATAGTAAGAGCATGCAAGCACATCTTGACCGTTGATTTTGAAACCCAACAGTTCAGATTGCATTAAAAAGTAAGAGCCACATGCTCCTTCCAACTAGCAAAACTTGGGGGAGCTTGCGCTCCTTCATTTTCGTGTGATCTATATCATTGGATCTTAAAATTACGGTCCAAATATACTCCCACACTCTTACCAAAAGGATTGATCTCATATATGATCTGATTCACAATAAAATTTCAACAGTATCATAGAATAAAAAAATAAGATTTTACTTATGATAAACTCTCATAAACTTATGTATTTTCTTTGTACAGAAGAGGAGATTCAATCCTCCGTCCCCCCATACTTGAACAAATCTAACTAGCTAGCCTACCTACTAGGAACAAGACGGGGAATAGCAACCCCCAATGAAGTCCCTATGAGGCAAGCAATTGTCTATGAGCAAAATGTATCACTCCCTACGAAGCTTTCTTCTTTTTTATTTTTTATTGTACTTATTTATGGGCCTCTTAGAATTTCGGTCCTGTGTAATTGATCCACATGGACATGCAGGCTTTGCTCTCATGTCGAACTTTGCCCCAATTAGTGTTTACTAGTTTTATACCCGTGCGCTGCACGGTTTGTAATACATTACTAAATTTTAAGTTATTGTTAGCAACAATAACTTAAAATAATCTAAAAATAACAAAATACAATGCAACAATAAAATATGCATTCAAGTCGTGGATGCATAATTTTTGTTAATTATACAATCTTTCTATACATAAATATATATTGCACGGGGTTCATATTAATACACCTGTACGACGATTATTTCATGATTTCTTCATGAGATTGATTTGGTAATATCAAAATGCTAAAAATTAAGTTCCTAATTATACATAAAGATTTTTAAGTTTTACTTTTTTTGAAAGAAAATTGCCTTATATAATCCACAATTATCTATCAACTATTATTTGCTATGGCTATTTTTTAGTTACCTTTGTATGCAATTATATAATACCTATGTGTTACCTGTTTAGTGCACTATATTTATTCTCTGTGATTTGTTCTCAATATTGATTTATATTTTTAGCTTGTCCTTTTGACTTCTTGTTACCTAACTTCTCATCATTTTTTTTAACTAAAGTCCCGTCATTTTTGTATGCATATGTGCACAAATATGAATTAATAATACTACTTATTAATAAGACCTATTTATGACAAATTAAACCTGCTAGATTTAATGTAATTTGATATGAATATTTGATATTTACAAACTAAAGGAGTATGTGTCCAAATTAAGCACATTAAATGGGCCTATGATTGGGTTTGAGTGGACCAGAACAAAATACTATTAACTTATTGACATTCCTATTACAAACGGGTCTTATTTTAAAGTACATTTTGCACTCTTTCTAATGGCGTAAAAATTTTAAAAATTTGAATAGTTGATTGAAAGTTGTAAGTCATTTTAAAATAATAGTTGTATTTTTTGGCAGGTTTTTGGCGAATATAGGTCCAAATTTAAGCACATTAAATGGGCATGTGATTGAGTTTGGGTGGACCCGACCAAAATGCTATCAACCTATTGACAACCCTACTACAAATGGGTATCATTTTAAAGTACAATTCTCACTCTTTTTAATGGTGTTAAAATTTTGAAATTTTGAAAAGTTGAAAAGTTGATCAAAAGTTATAAGTCATTTTAAAATAATAGTTGTATTTTTTGGCAAGTTTTTGACTAACTTTGGATGAACATCCATATGGCAAATAAAGAAATCTTGATTATATTTTGTTAACTTATTAAATAAATCTATTTTTGAAATGTAATAATACAAAAGATATTTTAATTTTTCAAAATCAATTACTTTTTTAAATGGCTCGCTTACGTGGCGCGTCCTACGCTGTC
>BSSO01007361.1:0-11039 GCA_030267885.1 Mesembryanthemum crystallinum | reverse complement strand
CACGTAATGGGAATCCTAACTAATTTTCTACTTTTAAATTATATTATTTCTTAATCTAACAGAAACAACCCTTATAAATTTCTTAACCCTAATGGAGGTGTACGCATAAACGCAGTAGTAAATCCTTAATTTTATACTGTAGAAGAAATTATTTTTGTTGTTGTTTTGTTTTGTTTCATGGACTAAGTAGTAAGGCTATGTTTGGCAAAATTAGCTGTAGCTATGATCTTAGCTGTAGTTGTTGCTTCAAATCTTGCTGGTAGCTGAGAGAAAAAGAACAAGTTGCAAACTTCAAGCTGTAGCTTTTACTTAAAATCTAGCTGTCAAGTGAAAGCTAGTATGGATAACTTTTAAAAATCAGCTGTAGTTGCTAAATGAAAGCTAACTATTGCTTGAAATCTTGTTTGGTAGTTGAGAGAAAAAAGAAGCTATAGCTTTTGCTCATAGCCTAAATACTACTCCATCGAATATGCAGTAATTTGATACTGTACTTAACGGTAACTAACCAAATTGGACGAAAATTTGACTCAAATGATGCAAATTTTTGAGAGGAAATAGGAAGATGGAATGAAAAGTGCTGCAAGAAAGTTGAATGGGAGGTTATTTCCCACAGATTATTTCCAAGGAATTACAGGCTAGAAATCAATTAAACCAAGTCATTATTGGAAACAACGTGCAAAAGTCCAATGGGAGGCCTTTGGTGACTGTCATTCAAAAATTTTCTTCCGCAAAGCTATTAAGAGGAAAAAAGTGTTGGAAATTAATTCCATTAAGAATGTTGAGGGGCAAAATGGTGTTTACATATACTGATATTAAACACCAATTCCAAGACACATTTCAATCATTATTTTCACCATCATCAGTTGTATCCTATGCAAATGTGAACTGGTTGGACTTATTTGAACGATTTCAGCCTCGCTATGCAGCTCGGATATTGATTACCTGAATGTTCCCTTTACAGCCTTGGATATTCAAAATGCCCTGTTTAGTTTAGGCTCCAATAAATTGCCCGGTCCAGATGGATTTACAGTGGAATTTTTCAAGACACAGTGGGAGATTGTAGGCCTTGATCTTACCAAAGCAGCACTGCACTTCTTTGAATCTGGCTTTATGCTTAAATCTCTTAACCACTCTTTTATTACTCTTATTCCAAAGGTGGATAATCCCGAGGTTGGTTACTCACTTTCGGCAAATAAGTTTATGCAATGTTGCTTACAAATGCATTTCCAAATGCTTGGTTGACCGCATGAGGCCACTCATGTCCAAATTAGTTGGGCCATTTCAAAATGCCTTTGTGCCAGGCCGCTGAATGAGCGATAACTCTCTACCTGGACATGAGTTACTGACATTTCTCAAACTCAAGTATCAGGGACATGATCCTTGTTTGGCTCTCAAAGTGGATATGAGCAAATTCACTTTGTTTCCCACCAAAAAAAGCTATCAATTTCTTCACGTTCTTCCTCTGCTCATCCAAACTCCTAGCAAATATTTGAGAAAGTCAAAAGGGGAAGATAGTAAAAGTTTCATACTTTTTTTCAATCCTCTCAACAAAGAGCATGAGAGATGAGAGAACCCCATCCCTCCCCCTCCCCTGTTCCTGTCCAGGTACCCCCGCACCTCGGTGAATCCGGCGGCTTCGACAAACCAGTGGCGGATGGCAGCTGTTCTTCTTTCTCCCCACCCTCCTCCCTCCCACCCCAACCTCCTCCCTCCTCCACTCTTTTCTCAAACCCTATCGTATCTTCTGAAAACCAACACCCAAATTCCTTTCGATCCATATTACTCTCCTCAATTCACCAACCCTCCCCTTCCTCAGGTGATTACTGGATAAACCTCAGCCCTATCAATCTTCCCCTAGCACTTAACCCGCCATCACCCCAGTGCTACTCCAATGATGCTTCCCCTCCTTCCTCCTCATCCACCCCCCTTTCATTCCCCTTTCTCTTGAGGATTGTATCGATTTAAGCCAGCCTTGGCTCCAATCCATCATCTGCAAAGTCCTTGGTACCTCTTTTGCTACTGAATTCCTCAAAGAGAAGTTAAGAAAAATTTGGAATGTTTCACATGGCTTTGAATTTATCCCTCTAGGACGTGGTTTTTTCACAGCAAAATTCAAAGTTTTAAGTGATTTACAGAGAACTATTATTGAAGGTCCGTGGGCTGTCAATGGATTCCCCATCTACACTAGACTTTGGGAGCCAGTTTTCCAACCGTCTAAAGCAAAAATTGACAGAGCTCCAGTTTGGGTTCACCTACCAGAGCTACCAATTGAATTATATCGCAAAGATATGCTGACTAAGATTGGGAATTGTCTTGGAAACTTGATTAAAATTGATATGAGAACCCTTGAGGGCACCTCAGCTAGGTTTGCCAAAAATCTGTGTGCAGATGAACATTGCTAATGATCCTCCTTCATCTATCACCATTGGTACCATCAAGCAAAAAATAGACTATCCAGATTTCCCCAGTTTCTGCGATACCTGTGCAACACTGGGGCACGCAACAGAGAGATGCCAGAATGGGAAAGCCCAGTCCACTTTACCTTTGCACAGCTCGAGACAAGGCAGGGAGAACACGGAAAGGGAACCTGGCGATGGGAGTGACAGGGCAGGATGGCAAGAGGTCAAATCAAGGAATGCTAAGAATGGAAATCGTAACAGAGCTGTCTCCAAAAGCAGAGAGCGAGGGAGATCTTCTCTGAGATGGCAAAAGAAACCGCCAAAAGAGTCAAACAACAAATTTGACTGTTTGTCCTTGGACATGGGCCTAGAACAGCCTCCTTATGTAGGCCTAGGATCTACTAATGGCCAGTGTGACAATGTTAAGGGCCCGCACCTTTCTAAGGCCCAAATGACACAACCCACTCTTCCGTGTAAATCTTTCAACCCGGACCCGAGTAAACCCTTCTGAACCCCTCTCTACACTCTCTCCCATCTTAAGCCCATCCCCCATCTCACCTTACGTCTCAGCCTTCCTCATCCCCTCGATGTCTCGATCTCCACCACCACCACCACCACCATCTCCTCCCCCTCTTCCTCCTCAACCTCAACCAGATGGCCAACTACGACTTACCACCCTACTCGCCCCTGACAACCCTACCACCACACCTCGATCCCTTCCTCTCACCACTTCCCTCCCCCCAGATTCAACCTCCATTCAACCCACCACCACCAAACATCCTCCCGGAATTTCTCCCTCTCCACCCATTAAAATCCAGTTTCGTAGAACGAACCCACCTACCCTTCACCACAAAAACTCTGATCACCAACGCGGAGGTGAAACCCTCCCGGGTGACTTATCTGTTTCCCATAAACAACACTCTTCATATTCTCAGTCCAAGAAAGCTCCGCCACTTCTGGGCGCTCCCGATGTCAGCGAAAGGAGATCCATGGATGGATCTGGTAATGAGAAACAAAGAGGGCAAAATAGTCCCGGCACATGTTCCAAATCGTCAAGACACAGCCAGGCTACCGGATGTACTGAGGATATTCCTTCTATGGTGGTGCTGGCAACACCACCGGGGAACGGAAACGGGCTTCTTCCTGCCACCAGAACTCAAAGAATTCCTAGACCCTCCTCCTCGATTCCTATTCCAAATCGAGATTTCCCCTCTTCGGAAGAGAACGGTGGAACTAATTTTAGCAAGCTACACCAATGTAGTCCAAGTGTTCAACTTGGAGGGAAAAGCACAGGAGCTTGAGATAACAATCAAAAGGATGGATATGGACGTACCACAAAGCATGGTGTATCACAAAATAAAAATTGCAATCCAAAGGAGATATCTTCATCTCCCGGGCACAAACCTGCTAGTGGACAGTCTGAATCCGGTACCCGAAAGAGTCTTCGAAGGACTAGACTTCCCACCAAGCTTATTCCATAACATGTCGATCATCTCATGGAATGCTAGGGTTATTGCTCGACCCTCCTTCAAGAGAAATTTCCGTGATCTCTGTAATTATCACAAGCCTGACATGTTCATTGCTACTGAGACCCGAGTTAGCCGATCAAACACTGAAACTATTGTAAACTCGCTGCCTTTTGATAACTGGGTTTTGATGGAGCCAGAAGGATTCATTGGGGGTGTGCTAGTCCTATGGAATTCCTCAGTGAATTTCAATGTGATTATGCAAAACAAGCAGGGGATCCATGGACTCGTTCAGGTAAACAATTCCAATACTCCAACTTTTTTTGTCTCTGCCATATATGGTAGTCCTGACTTTAATGTGAGAAAATCCCTTTGGAATGACTTGATTTCTATTGCTGATAATATGAGTGTTCCCTGGGTAGCCATAAGGGATTTTAATGAGATGTCCTCCCAAGGGGATAAACTAGGGGGGAACCCAGTGAAGGATATTAGGTTGAGATTGTTTAATAATTGCTTGAGGGCTTGCCACCTTACTGACTTGGGTTTTGTTGGTTAGAAATTCACTTGGACCAATAAACGTAGAAACTTCCCTATTTTTGAAAGGTTGGATCGTGTTGTTGGTAATGTTTCCTGGATTAATAATTTTCCAAACTGCCTGGTTACTCATCTACCCCGCCTCTCATTTGATCACTGCCCCATAATCCTCACCCTGAACTCCCATATTCCCCCTAAAGGTAGAAAACAGTTCAAATTCCAACCTATGTGGTTACTGGAGCCTTCCTTTGAGCAGCTGGTAAATGATGATTGGTCTACTGTTAATTTGCCTCTATGTCAAAAAACTAAACATTTTAGTTTGGCTGCGGATAATTGGAATAAACAAGTTTTTGGCAATCTCTTTAGAAAAAAGAAACATCTGTATGCTAGACTGGATGGAGTACAGAGGAGCCTGTGTGACTTCCCTCACTCTAGATATTTGTTTGAGCTTGATTTATTGTTAACCAAAGAACTGAATGACCTGCTTGACCAAGAAGAAATTTTCTGGATGATGAAATCGAGATGTAATTGGTTAATTGAAGGAGATAGAAACACTAGGTTCTTTCACAACAGTATGGCAATCAGAAGGAGGAAATCTAACATTACTTGCTTGCATGATGATGTTGGCAATGTCTTTACTGAACCTGATGCTTTGTCCTCTTTAATTGTTATTTATTCAATGAAGCTATTCACCACTGATATGTGCTCTACTTCCTTATGTTGCCCCAATGATCTTACCAATGGCAATGACCCTATTAGCATTGCTGAGGTTCCTTCTGAGATAGAGATCAAAAAATCCATTTTTAACCTGGGGCCTCTCAAGTCCCCAGGGCCTGATGGTTTTCATGCTATCTTCTATCAAAGAAATTGGGACAAAGTGGGTGATGATGTGATTTCTTTTATTCAGAATGCCTTTGCTTTGGGTTCTTTTCCTTCTGAATTGAATAAATTCCTTATTTGTTTGATTCCCAAGGTTGACCATCCTACTCTTGTCAGGCAATTTAGACCTATTGGGTTGGTAACACTATGTATAAATGCATCACAAAAATATTGGTGAATAGACTCAGGCTTTTCCTGCATCACCTCATCTCTCCCAATCAGAATAGTTTCATCCCAGGTAGGGGATCTGATGTGAATATGATAGTGGCTAATGAAATTCTTCACTCCATGCATAAAACTAAGGGTGGTACTGGTTTTTTTGCTATTAAATTTGACTTGGAGAAGGCTTATGATATGCTATAATGGAGCTTTGTGAAAATTGCTTGCATTTCTTCAATTTTGATGACTGCTCTATCAAACTTATCATGCATTGTATCTCCTCCACCTCTGGTTCTGTACTCTTTAATGGTAATCCAACTGATTGGTTTAGTCCCTCTAGAGGCATCAGACAGGGGGACCCCTTGTCCTCCTACCTATTCATCCTATGCATGGAAATGCTTTCTAGACTTATTCATGATGCCTGCAAATCTTCACAATGGAAACCTTTTCCTGTGGGTAAATCTAAGGTTGAAATTTCTCACCTCTTATTTTTCTGATGACCTTATTGTGTTTGGTGAGGCCACTATTGATACCTTTGATTGTGTCATGGATGTACTTGACATATTTTGTGTTGCTTCTGGTCAAAAACTTAATTGTGAGAAAAGCAAACTGTACTTCTCTCCTAACACTAGCATACATATGATTGACCATGCTGAGGATAGCCTAGGAGTCACTACTTCTAAGGACCTAGGAACCTACTTGGGCTTCCCACTTTCCCCTTTTAAGCCAAATAAGAGCAAGGTGGAGTACATAGTGCAGAAAGTTAAAAACAGACTTGCAAATTGGAAATCCGACTGTCTCACTAGAGCTGGGAAAATTTGTCTAATCAACTCTACTCTCAATTCCATCCCAAATTATTATATGCATAACCTGCTCTTACCTGCTTCAATCCTTGATGAGCTTGATAAGACAATTGTAGATTTCTTGTGGGGAGATGAGGTAGGGAAGAAAAAACTCCACCTGGTGAATAAGCACCTTGTTTTCACTCCTAAGGATAGAGGGGGTCTAGGTATCAGGAGTACAAAAATTATGAACAATGTGCTGATGACTAAGCTTAATTGGAAATATGATTCTAATGATGAAAATTTGGCCCACAAAGTTTTGAAAAGCAATTATGTTTAGAAAAGGAAAGAACCCACCAAATTTAAAAATGGTTCACATATTTGGAAAAACCTAGGCAAGGGTTGGGATCTCTACAATGAGAATAAGCTTTGGGTCATTGGTAATGGCAATGAGATCCTCTTCTGGCACCACAACTGGACTGGCTTGGGTCCTTTGAGATCCATCGTCCAGGGGCCTTTTCTTGAGAGGGATGATGAATTAAAGGTCAGTCATTTTATGTGCAATGGTAAGTGGTTTCTGGATGACATCTCTGTGTTCCTTCCTGATATAATCATTGATGCTATCATGGCTGTTCCTATACCTGTTGTGCCGGCTGATGACTTCCCTATCTGTGTGTTGGATGATAATAACAAGTTTGACAGTGGAAAAACATATAATTTCTTGGTCAAGGAAGGTCATAATGAGGTTGATATTCTTGGATTTGGAAATTGAATGTGCTTCCTAAGATTAAATTCTTTATATGGATTTCTTGGTATGATAGAAATGCTCACAATTGCACTCTACCTAGTAGGGGTTTGATGCCTGATGCTTCCTGTACTCTATGCCATAATAGCACTGAGAACATTCTGCATATTCTTAGAGATTGCCATGAAACTTTGCTCTTGTGGAAAAAATTTGATGTATCTAATACCTTCTTTGCTGCCCCATTAAAGGATTGGCTCCAGGTTAACCTGTTATCCACCTACACCCATAATAACCTCCCTTGGCCCATCCTTTTTGCCTTTCTGATCTGGAACTTGTGGAAAAATCGTAATGACAGAACCTTTGGGAATACCTGTGCCCCTCCTCTTACTTGGCTTAATAATGTGGTTGCTAAAGCTTGGGAGTTCTGGTCTAACTCTGATCAGCCTTCTAAGCTTAGGAAACCAAAAGAAAAAGTCCTCATTAGCTGGGTTTCCCCTCCCCCTGGGTGGAAAAACTTAATTGTGACGCTGCCTTTGAGAAAAACTCCAATTGTGGAGCTGTGGCTGGCTGCCTTAGAGATCATGATAAAAACTGGATTCATGGCTTCCATATGAGAATTTTATGCAGGGATGTGTTAACAGCGGAACTGTTGGCCATTAGAGAAGCCTTAAAGATCATCAAGGACAACCACTGGAACAACATCATTATTGTATCTGACAGTTCTCAAGCAGTAAAACTGATCACACAAGAAAGCTTATGCAAAGATTCTCTTACTAATATTGTTCAGGAATGTAGGGAAATGATCCGGAGCTCGCTGCAGCTGAAGATCCAGCACTCATATAGAGAAGAAAACATCTTAGCTCATGAATTGGCTCAAGCTTGTTTAAAGGATACCAACTGTAACGTTAATGCTTTATCTAACTTTCACTGTGTTCCTTCTAGCTGTATTCATTTCTTTGAGAATGATTGTAAAGGGTTGGCACACCCCAGACTGATTGCTGCCACAGTTTAATTTCATTTAAGTCCTTCACTTGATCAAAAAAAAAAAAAAGTGGATATGAGCAAAGCTTACGATAGGATTTCATGGCCCTTCCTGGAATAGGTTCTAATTCGATTTGGTTTTCCGGTGCAGTGGCGTTAATGGATAATGCAGTGCGTATCAACTGTTTCTTATGCCATTTTAGTGAATGGAGAGCCAACTAATACCTTCATACCTCACAGTGGACTAAGACAGGGAGACCCATTATCTCCCTACCTGTTTATACTTTGTTTGGAACTTCTATCCTCCCAGCTATCCAAGGCTCAAAGAGATGAAGTAATTAGGGGAATTCAGGTTGCTAGAACAGCACCAAGTATTTCACATCTATTTTTTAGCAAATGATGCTATGTTTTTTATTAAGGGTCTACCCCAAGGCTGCCATGAACTCAAGAATATCATTGACAAATTTTGTTGTATCTCTGGGCAGATTGTTAATGCCTCCAAATCACTTGTTCTATTTAGTCCTGGATCCTCACCTGAATTAAAGACTATAGTCAAGGATATTTTTCAGGTTCCAGTCTTGGTGCTCCAATAGTCATGGGTGCAAATAAGACAGTACTCTTCAATGGAATGGTGGACAAAATTGCGCAAAAATTACTTGTGTGGGAAAATTCTTACCTTTCCCCAACAGCTAAATTGGTCCTCATCAATGCACTGTTGGTTGCTACCACCATCCATGTGCTCTCCATATTCCTCATACCTCAACACATTTGTCAACAGATTGATTCCCTAATAGCCAGGTCCTGGTGGTCTTCCACAACAGACCATAAGGCTATTCATTGGAAATCTAGGGATCATCTTCATCTATCTAAGGGACTAGGGAGGCTTGGTCTTCGAAATATACACATGTTTAATGAAGCTCTATTAGCAAAACAAGCTTGGAGAATTCAAAACAAAGCGGACTTACTCATTTCACAAGTCTACAAAGCCAAATACCACTACACCCCTTTGGAAGCAGCAGCTACTTCAACTGAAAAGCCATCGTGGTCATGGGGAATGAAGGGAATGACCTGTGCTGCTCGCAAAATCTATCCTGCGTGTATATCTCGCATTGGCAATGGTTTTCGAACCCATATCCTGGATAGCAACTGGTTAGCTCATACAAGAGTAGAGTTCTGTCACAATCATCCAAATGAACCTGCTCCGCAAAAGGTAAGTGACTTGATCAACTTTGATACTAACCAATGGAATTTCCGCAGGTTACATGACTTGTTTGAACCTAGTACTCAACAACAAATCAAAGCTATTCCTCTCTTGCAAACACATTCTCATGATGAGTTACTTTTGGGCTTAACCCTTGATGGTCAGTATACTGCCAAGACAGGTTATGCTTACTTGACATCTTTGAACCATGCTGATCATGTTAATTCAAAGTGGAGCCAGTCGTTCTGGAAGAAAATTTGGGATTTAGATGTCCTTCCGAGATGGAAATCCTTTCTTTAGAAGCTAGCTTCAAATGCATTATCATTAGGAGAAAACTTTATCCAGCGACATTTTCCAGTTGATGGTCTTTCTTCTTTATGTCATGAGGTCACTGAGACAGCTGACCACTTATTTCGCAAATGTCCAATTATATGTAGAGCTTGGAAATATGGTCCTTTGGGTGTGAACATACAAGCAAATGCTGATCTTCCTTTCAACAGTTGGCTTCAAAATTGGGTAGCATACCTGTCTACGCCCCGATTTAAAGGCACTATTTCTATGACAACCTTTGTGGCGGGGCTCTGGGCAATATGGTTATTCCGTAATGATGTCATGTTTAGGAAGCAACCTTTGGACCCTACTGCCCTGATTTTCCTATGGAATTCTCTTATAGCTAAAAATACCCATGCTCTAATGCTCTGCTCTTCGACAATGATTTATCGCCAACAACCACTAACACATGCTGGTTTAGTTCAGTACATTCATGGGGACATGGAGGATGGGTCTATTATTAACACCATTAGTATTGATGGTGCATGGTATAAGGACTCCTTGACAGCAGCTACAGCTTGGATTGCACATTCACCTATGTCTTCATCTTTGTTTCAAGGAGGTTATTGCACAATTTTCTGGGCTGAATTAGCACTACAAACAGAGGCTTGGGCATGCCTTAATTGCCTCAAGTGGGCGCACAATAAAGGCCTTACTCATATTTGCATTTTTACTGACTGTGTTCAGCTGGTTACATCACTTTCTATGGTGACAGGAATTCACTATCATCTTCATCACTTTATTAAGTGTTTACTATATGAAATTTCCCTTTTCTCCTACTGTAATATAGTTTAAGTTGATCGCTCCATCATAAAGGAGGCACATCAACTAGCAACTCTCGTCTGTAAGAGGATTCTCCCTCCGTTTATTATGTAATATATTGTGTTTGCTTGTTGTCAAAAAAAAAAAAAAAAAAGTGCTGCAAGTTGAAGCAGATTATTGAGACATATTCAACAAAGCGCGTTATCTACCCACTTTCTTCTACTCCAAAATCGCTAAAGACTATTCAACAAAGACGCTTGTGTTTTTATTTTATACCATCTCAATGTGCTAGTTTTTCTCTCCATTATATTTTGTACTATGGTACTATATTCACTCATTGAACACGATTTGAATCCAGAAATAATTATTATAGTATATGGTTTGTACTGATGCCATGTGATTTCTGGTCCTCATCAAATCAATCAATAGTCTTTGTTGACACTGTGAAACACTCCTCAGTTCATTGCATTTAGACCAGACAAAATTTGACTCGACCCGAAAACTGATTCGAACCCGACCCGAAAAAAAATGGGTCATAAACACAATATTACAACCCGAAATCCGAAATTGACCGAACCCAAAATAACTCGAATATTTTGGGTCAAGACCCGACATAACCCGACCCGACCCGTTGGGTCAAGCCCCTTGCTTTATTGTTTATTTTATTTATTTTATTTTGTATATCTTTATTTTTCTAAATCTCCAAACCTTCATATAAGGAAATATGGTCACTTTTGTAAATTGATATTGTATTTGTGTACTTTATTGTCTATCCCTCAAATGACCAAATGGGTATTTTTA
>BSSO01007360.1:0-11041 GCA_030267885.1 Mesembryanthemum crystallinum | reverse complement strand
AAAACCAACTTTTAAAAGGTGGTTTATGACAATTTTTTTCTATATAGAAGTACTATTCTTTTTTTGGTTCTAACCAGGATATCCACCGCCGACAGCAGTGACTAATCCCCTCGCCCCGGGAGCTCCACTTAAGGGTAAAGGGTTTGCCAAGGATCTCTTTCCATTCGCAAGGGTTGGGAATCGAACTACCGACCACTTGGTTAAGGGACGAAGTGAGCTACCACTACGCCAAAACCAACTTGATTATAGGAGTACTATTCTTTTAGTACCCATTTTATTTATTCAGTTCAGTGTGTTAAGTTTAGTTCAATACTGAATAATTGAAATGAAATGAACACAGTGTGAATGATTAGATGGTGTGGGTTACTTATCATATCATTAGGAGCACTCTCACTATCAGTTAAATCACTTCGGCTTGAATCTCACAAGTCATCAAGGTTCTCTATGTAGTGGGGCTCTATGATTTTATCTTAACAAGGAAGAGATAGAAGGGTTTGAGGTTGTCCGTGGATAAGGAGAAAGAATGAAGGAGAGAGAGTGAGTTTGAGGTTGTCCATGGAGGCTGGAGAAGAGAGAATGAAGGAGAAGAGAGAAAATAGCGGGGGTTGGAATGGAGAGGAGATAGATAAAAGAGAAGGGCAAAATCTCCCACAAATAAAAAATATTCACAAAAAAACTAACAGCTTAACCATTCCGTCAAGTATGGGGTATGGAATTTGTTATTGTCAAAGTTCATGGGTATCGCTAGTATTTTGAAAAATACCTGCATACCACTGACGTTAGGTCAAAGTTTAGAGGTATCACAGGAAATTTTTCTTATCTCATTTATATAGCTATAGATTTCCCATAGCTATGCAACATACTTGTGGACGATTATCACATGATAACACCTCCCCCCCCCTCCCCCAAAAAAAAACCACAAAAAACAAATTGCATAGAAATACAAAAATATTTATCATGTATCAAGATCCTCAAATCAGTCAAATGTAATACCAAAAATCGAGAATTTATAAATTGGAGGGTATCTTTCAAACTTAGTACGTAAATGGGTCGTTAGGATCAATTTCGATTTAGGTTTATTCGGATTGGGTCATACTCGGTTCTTGAAATATTTGATTCGGTTATGAGTCTGATCGGGTTGATTTGGTTTGGATAAATTTGGGTTTGTTGTCAAATTTTGTATGAAGTTTTCTTAAATCAATACAAAAGTAATAAGTTTCGGGCCGTTTCAGATCGGATCGGTCGAGTTTCGATTCAAGTCACCATATTTTTGGAGCAGTTCGGGTTTGGCTCACTTCATTCATTTAAGTAATCTGGTCTAAGTCAGTTTTGCCTAACCCATGAAAAAGTCAACAGATTTTATGCGGTGCCCCCTGATCCCAGAGGTGGCCTAGAAATGACCCATAGAAATGACCCAAGAATCACGACTTGGTAAAGGCTTTTGTAGCCCATGGGTCACTCTTGTGCTCAATTTCTTTTCAAATAATTTTATCATTTCCAAACTGTCCTAACCGAATCATGGTATATAGTACTACATCAATTAAAAGTTTTCTTCAACCCCTAACTCAAGCACAACCCCACAGTCTAACAAGAGTGTGTTTATTTCACCTTATATAATCTTATTTCAGTTCAATTTAAACAGCTCATGAACTTACCTTTTCTTTTCCTCACATATCTATATAATCTACATCTTTATAATTAGTTTATAAGTATCAATTCAACCATAAGCTCATACATCACCTGCCACACCACTCGCTATATCACACATTCAGTTGGCTAAGAAAAGACAACAAAATATTTATAGGACTCATAAATGTCAAACATTAACAAGATCTTGAATGCAAATAAAAGAGAAATATAATAAAATAAGAAAGAGGAATGTCATCAAGAGTTAGTAATATATCAAAAGACGACGCCCTTTACTCCTGGACTTCAAAAGTTATCCAATAATGTATACCATCTTCTAAGTTTCAAAATATCCATCAACATAACCATGAATAATCAAATTGTCACTTAAAGCAATTATTATTTGATTGATTCAATCTATCACACACACATACACAC
Source organism: Mesembryanthemum crystallinum (assembly GCA_030267885.1). NCBI lineage: Eukaryota > Viridiplantae > Streptophyta > Magnoliopsida > Caryophyllales > Aizoaceae > Mesembryanthemum > Mesembryanthemum crystallinum. The sequence continues at coordinate 8,977 of BSSO01007360.1, read as the reverse complement.
ATACAATATACTAGTTATATGTCTTCACGTTGCAAGTGCCTAGTTGTATTCTTAAAAAATTTATGAAGAAATTTTATGTTACAAGATCAAAATAATCCAAAATTATAAACGTTACTATAAAAAAAAAAAAAGGGGAAATTCTACTTGGCGCCCTTGTGGTTTTGCGCGCGCACTAGTTATGCAAGTGCCTAGTTGTATTCTTAAAAAATTTATGAAGAAATTTTATGTTACAAGATCAAAATAATCCAAAATTATAAGCATTACTATAAAAAAAGAAAAGGGAAATTCTACTTGGCGCCCTTGTGGTTTTGCACTTTCCATATGGTGTCCAAAACATTTTATAAAATCCATTTGGTACCTTTGTGTTTTTGCATAAATGTAAAACGTGTCCTAACTACCTGTTTTCCGTTACACTTAAATGAAGTACCTAAACTACCCTTATTGAAACGCAAAAAAATGCATGTGAAACGACAGCCCCATCACAAGCCCCTCTCTCTTACAAGTCTCATGGGAAAAGCACCGCTGATGATTGATGTTTCAAGAACCAAAAACCCTCTCTCTCTCTCTTACACTCAAACACTTGTTTGAATATCTCTCTATCTCTCTCTTAACTCAACACCAAAACCCTCCCCTTCAGAGCTATTTAACCAACAAAATTTCGGTTACCGTTCAAGTTTTTGTCACCGGAACAACCGGGAAAATCAAAAGGGATCTTTGCCATTGTTGAGGTTCAAATATTAGCAGGTAATTTTAGATGCTTATTTTGCGGTTTTGATTTTCAAAATCCGTGGTTAGTTTGTAGCAAAGTTAGTGTTTTTATTGTTTAGAAATGTTAGTCAGTGGTAGATTAAGCTTGTGGTTGAGTAATTTTTTTGGATTTTGTTGTTTGTGATTTAGGGTTTGAAAAATGGCTCTGTTATTGTAGTTTTAGGGTTTAAAAATTTTGTGGTGTTTGAAATGATGATGATTATTGTTTAGTTGTGCGCATTTATAATTGATTTAGGTATGGTTTGCATTTAAAATTTATAGGCAGCCTCAGTTGTTGTTTGGATTGCATGTATAAGTTTTGAAAGTTTTTGAGTGAGCCTTTGTTTTTGCGTTGTTTTTAAGGCATAGTGTATGTATTTTTGTTTGTAGAATGGATAAGAGAACCGTAATATGTTATTACTAAGGGAAAAATGTGAATGTGGATGTGGAACTGATAAAACATATTCATTGAGTATCTCCTAGTGGGTGCAAAAAAGAGGGATGCTAAATTGCCTAAGTTTCCTAGTCTAAAATACACATATAGGCAACAATATATGGAATTGGTAGAAGATAAAGATTTGTTGGGGATGTTTGAGGTGAATAAGCACAAAGTGATGATTGTGTTCATAGGTGAGTTAAAGAAGCCAAGCAAAATTTGGAGCCTCTTAATGACAAGCCATCTTTACATGAGAATAGGGATATTGAGGAGCCTTATGTGCCACCACTTGTGAGTTTAAGAGGCTGGAACCTTTACCAAAAATCAAACCTGCCTGGCAGAGGAGGAAACTACCATATAAAAGGAATCCAACCCTGAAGCTCCCTCCAAACCAGTAGACAAATCATCTAATCAAACTAGTAATCATGATGACATCACAGTCGTGAGTGTAGAAGAGTTTAATTACCATTTGAACCCCATTTCTGTCCCTTCTTCACCTTTGTCAATTAGAAGGAGCCACAGGTTTGTTTCTTCCCCACCTAATGCCTCTAGAACCATGTCTAAAAGGGAATCACTTGTTTACATAAGTTGGAGTAGCTAGAACAACAACCTGAGCCTCATGTTGACAATACACCACCACCTAAAGCCACTGTCACAAACAAACCACCTGTCACCAACAAACCACCTGCCACCAACCTACCTCCCTCTTCACCTTTGTCACCTAAGAGAAGCCCTAGCTAGGTTCACTGCTACTAAACCTGTTTCTCCTCCATGGCAGCCTCCACCTGCTCAACACCACTCTCCACTGCCTCTACCTCATTGTGAGTCAAATTCTAACCCTCCTGATGACCTTAGGTCATCTCAACAATCCCAACAAACACCCTCATCTCAACAATCTCAAAAACCAACCACTTTAAACCCATCAACATCAAACAAACTCATTACTCCTAAAAAGATTCCTCAAACCACTGCTAGGAAGAAATGTTTGACTTTTACCACTGCCACACCCAATGCCAATACCACTCATATAGCTACTGCCAGTACAACTCCTCCATCATCTGAGAGAGTAAGTAGAACTAAGAGTGGGAAGATCTATAACACCCCAAGTCCCACATCGGAAGAATGTGAGGATTGTGAGTGGTTTATAAGTGGTTCCACCCTTCAACTTAAACAACAAGGTCTTCCCCTTTTGGGTTTAAGTGGCCCCTTCTATGGGCCCATTGGGGGACTTCCCACCGTCGTGGGTTGTGTTGTGGCGGTAGTTGGGTTGGACTGTTATAGTTGGTATCAGAGCAACCCTGCGACCGTGGGCTGAGCCTGTGGGCCAGGAGAGAGCCCAGGTCAGCTACCACCTAGCAGGGGTGGATTCTGGGCCAAATGAGAGCCCAAGGCGCAACGAGGACGTTGCGTTCTTAAGTGGGGGAGTTTGTAACACCCCAAGTTCCACATCGGAAGAATGTGAGGATTATGAGTGGTTTATAAGTGGTTCCACCCTTCAACTTAAACAGTAAGGCCTTCCCCTTTTGGGTTTAAGTGGCCCCTTCTATGGGCCCATTGGGGGACTTCCCACCGTCGTGGGTTGTGTTGTGGCGGTAGTTGGGTTGGACTGTTACAAGATCACTAGCAGTGTGTCCCAAAATAGGGGTGATGATGTTCTGTTTGGGAGAATAGAGCAGGAGGAGGTAGATATTGAGGGTGATGACTATGAGGCCAGTTCTGAGAACACTGATTCAGAGAGTGAGAGCTAGGTGGATGAGGATGCTGATGTAGATAATGTTGATGATGACTATGAGCCAAACATAGGTCATAAATGGTCTGACAATTGGGACAAGTGTGAGTCCTACTTTGACCAACTTTTCCAAAATCATGATATTTATGTGCAAGAGCAGTTTGGCTCAATCAAATTAAGGTCTTGGATGTTGTTCCCTAATAAGAAACACTTCAAGATGGTTTTTACAGAGTATTGCATTCAAGAGGGGTTTTCAATTGTGGTGAGCAAAGCTGACATGGATAGGAATACTGCTGATTGTGCTTGTGAAGGTTGTCCTTTTAGGATACATGCTTCCAAAATGTCATATGGTTTTACTTGGGCTATTAAAAACTTGCACTCTATTCATAATTGCCCTACGTTGACTGAACATAACCCCATGGCATCATATAAATAGGCGGCTGAGAAGCTTTTAGATGATATAAGGGCAAACAATGATATAACAGTGAAGAGCTTGAACCATTTGTTGTATGAGAGGTATGCTATTAAGATGAAGAAAAGCAATGCATACAAGATGAAGGACTATGCCATGAACAAGATACAAGGAGGACATGACACAAGCTATAATAAGCTTCCCACCTACTGTGAGGTAATTAAGGAGACAAATCCAGGCTTAGTTGCACACTATGCATGGACAGAAGGCACTGCTACTGTTGGCAACATTGAAAAGCCATTGGTCTTCGAGTATATATTTATCTCCTTCAAGTCTGAGTTCATGGGGTTGATAAAAGGTTGTAGAGGGCTTATTGGTGTTGATGGAACACACCTTAAGGGGAACTATAGTGATGTTTTGTTATCTGCAATAGCAATTGATGGAAATAATGAATTATTTTCAATTGCTCATACAATTGTAGAGAATGAGAACAAACACACATGGAGCAACTTTTTCTGGCAATTGAAGCAGACACTAGCTGGCAAGGAAAGGGATGATTGGACCATTATCTCTGATAGACAAAAAGGTAAAATATTTCTACATTTTTGGTTACTTTCTTTTCATTTCACTTACAACTAACTTTGATTCATTTTTCAGGGTGTTGAACCAGCCCTACAGGACATGTGGCCAAAAGTTATAAGAAGATTTTGTGTGAGACATTTATGTGGCAACTTCAAGAAACAGTACCCAAGACCTTTGATGCATGCACTCTTTTGGAGAGTGTGCAATGCATACTCTGAGTTCTGTTTCAAGAAGGCAATTGAGAGGCTTGAGAAAGAGGTTGGTAGAAGAGCTGTCCAATGGTTCCAAGAGTTTGGAGGTCATGAACATTGGGCAAGATACAGATTTGACCCAGCCTTATGCCAAGATGAGAATATATACCATCAACTTTGTAGAGCCTTTTAACTCTGTACTTGGTGCTGACAGGTGCAAACCTGTCCTGGCACTATTAGAAGGTCAGTAATCTTGATTCTTTGCTCTCAAGGTCCATTTGTTTGATTTGTTTACTAATTTTGTTTGATTTGTTTAGGTATTAGGAGGGTAACTATGGTTAGGCATGCAAAGAGGCAAGAGATAGTTGAATCACTTGATGATGATGGAGTATGCCCCAAGATACAAAAATACCTCTAAGTGATGATCAAAGAATCAAGGTCCTACAGAGTGCTTGCTGCTGGTAAGGAGGAGTTTGAGATTCAAGATGCAAGCATACCTTCCATTGTCATTAAACAAAAAAGTGTGTGTGTGTGGCAAGTGGCAAATCAGTGTCATCCCCTGTAAACATGCCATGAGAGCTATTAATGATCTTAGAATCTCAGCTATCCCTTATGTAAGTAAATGGTTTAGTATGAAGAAGTATGAGGAGGCATATGGCTTGAACATTCATCACATACCAATTGATGAGAGGTGGGGTGACTATAACATGCCTGAAATACAGCCACCACCAAAGAAGAGATCTATTGGAAGACTAGCAAGAAACTTAAGAAGGGAGGAAGGGGAGAAGAGGAAAGGAAAGAGATCAAGTACAGTGCAATGCAAGAAATGTAATGCCTTGACCACAATTCCAAGACCTGCAAAGGAGGCCTTACTGCAAGGGAGGTAAGGGAAAGCCAAGTTGTAAGAGTGCAGCAAAGGACAAGGCAAAAGAACACCTCTTCCCAGCCACTGCCACATAAGCAACAACATATACCAGTGCAGCCTTTGTCACAACCACTGGTCCATGCATCCCAGCCACTGTCACAACCCTCCCACCCTCTTTCACAGCCCTCCCAGCCTCTATCACAACCCTCTCAACAACCACAATCTTCAATTGGTGGCAGGTCAAGAAATAAGAGAAAGACAAATGCTTGACAACTTGTTTTTTAGGGTTCTTTATTTTGCTAGCAATTACCAAAATTTTACCGAATTTCAATGTAACTTTTGGCAAGCATATATGGATGATGTAATTATGATTTAGCAATTTGCCATTCATCAGGCTTTTATATAAAACAGTTAACTTAATATTTTTTGAGTAATTGCTATGACATGAAGAATTTCAAGAAATTTCACACTTTAGATTCCATTCAACAAAATGCCATTCATTTCATATTGTTCAATATAATTTCAGCAACAACACTTAAACTAAAAGACTTAACCCTAATACAACCTACAATTACACTAATATAATCACCAATAACACAAACACTTAACCCTAATACAACCTACGATTACACTACTTAAAACCTCCTATTGTTCAATACAATGACAACAAGCACCATCAACATGCCATACCCAATTTTTAGGGCTACATTGACATTAGTTAAAACCTCCTCAAACTTCTTTATCAATTCCTTGATTTCTTTCTTCACATCATCTTCCTCAACACCCAATTCACTTCTTCCTCTCACACAATTTTCATAAGACAACACATGGCTTGAATTCAACCAGATGAAGAAATTGCATTCATCACATCTAAAATAGGGTGCATTTGTGTTCCTTTGAGACTCAAAAATCCTCAAATCTGCTCTGCTACGACACTACAATAAAACCTATTTATTGCAACGCTAAAAGTCGTTGCAAAAAACAAAATGTCGTTGCAAAAAATATTTACATGGCGTTGCAAAAGGTTAACGTAACGACTTCTGTCGTTGAAAAAAATTCCTTGTTTAGCAACGACTTTTATTGTTGCTATAAACTCGTCGTTGCAATAACTCCGTTTAATTTTGTAAATAGCCGATCGAGATTTATTGCAACGACTTTTTCCGTTGCAAATGATATGCGTTGAACATTTTTTTAAAAAATATAGCAACAACATTGTCGTTGCCAAAAAGTATTGGAAAAAGAAAAAAAAAAAACAAAAAGAATTTCTTTTGAGAGAACCTCAACTTGATTTGTTTTCTCTTCATTGCAAATACAGAATAAACCTATCATGTTTAATACCATAGAAAGTTGGAGAACAGTAATCCAACATCTATTAATAACAAAAATTAATATAATAATATCCCAAAACTAGAGTTACAACATATTAACCTGATAAAGACTCTTGCTAATTCAGTATTTCATATCATATTAACCTAAAAGGCAAAATACACAGAAGAAAAAAAAAACACCAACAAAGCTGCAACTTCACAACTCAAGCAAATCACAATAACTAGAATATAATATGGCTCCTCTTCTATACATAAGCTTTCTCCATATCTTGATTGTTGATTCTAAGTTCAATCCTTTCTACATAGTTATTGTTGTACCATAGTGGTGGATATCATTCTGCAAAATATAAGAAAAAAGAACCAACAAGTGGTGAGATCACCTGAAACTTATTCTTAATATGTGAAGGTATGCACAAAATAGGTCAAACAAGGGTATTAACTATGTCAACCACACACACAGAGAGAGAGAGAGAGATCAATTGATGTGCAATCTTTCTACTAAGACTAAAAATTCATAATTAAAATTCGTCCAAAATGGTATACCTACAAAATTAGCTCACAAACACTTGTGTCTTGGTAACCAAATTAATTAGTAACCAACTTTAGATAAATTGTTGATTTTCTCACTTAACATGAATTCCCTTGTCTATTACGCTCACAAATCACAATAATCCTATTAAGAAGCTGATATCATAGCGGGGGAGGGGGAACAACAACAATAGAAATAATAAGCAACACAACATTTACAAATCAGCTCAAAGACAGTGCCAATAGGCGAAACATAAGCAGGAAACCAAGCTGAGGTTTATATCACCTATTATAAGCTTTCTAATCACGGATTAATAGGAATTGAGCAACTATAATTTATTTCTTTGATGCTAGAATAAGACACAAGAAACTAATTAATTGGCATGCCATTTACAATGACTCTAGAACAAACATATAATAAAATTTAGAGTAGGTTGTGCAATGAATAAGAAAATGGATAATTGAGAGATGACTAGTCATCTATTAACTGAAATAATATAAACTTAAAGCCAAATCAATTTTCCCCATTTCATTTATGAAATTTCCTACTGAATTTAAACCTTCTAATCATGCATATAATAATGGTATCAAAACATGTAAAATCAAACCTGATTATTTATCTCTCAAAATCAATTCATGTCATGAAGATTTGGCCCTGTACATGTAGACAACATAAAAGCTAGTCCTTGATGATCTTCTTTGATTACCCATACTACATTGATTTCTTTCTACTCATATCCCTTCAAATAGTTGAAATATGAATGTTAAAACTCAAACATTGTGATCAGGTATCACCAAAACAGAGCAAAATCAAACTGAAATCATCATAGCTAATGTACTTTGAAGCCCCACTTGCTTGTTGTATAGATTCTTCACTGTATTTCAAGCCTTTTAGCATGCAAAAATCATGTTAAAACAGTTCAAAAACATATCTGAATTCAAACCACAGGAAAAAAAAAAAAAAAAAGAAGAAGTAAGAAGCAAACTGCCAAATTTGATCTTTATTTACCAAGTTTCTTTACTTATTCAATTATAGCATACGTACCAGGAGAAATTATGATCTAATCACTTTGTCCTCTCATTTAAATTGTTTAAATTTAATTAAGTACTCACCTACCACCTACCAACTCAAACTAATACTTTGAAACTCACAAATTCAGAGCATAAGTACTGTAAAAACAAAGTGAAAATTTCAGGTTTGAGCTTACGGACCTCAATACTGATTATTAAGCTTCTAGACTCTAGCAGCTAACTCTGTTTAATTTATACCTAATTCAGTCATTAGAGCATGTTTAAACTTAAGAGTGAAGCAGATCATATGACAAACAAAATTCAAAGGACAAAGCACAATTAACAACTCTAAACCATATAATCTAAATACTAACTCAAAAAACCAAACACTGAGCTGCTTTAAATTAGCGATTGTATAGCCAAACAATATCTTAGCCATAATAAAGCATGGCCCAAGTGATTGCAATTCTTTTTCATCACCAGACCAATCAAAATCAAGAAACATTTCAAGATTATGGTGCTGGATAGTTACTACAAGTTGATTTGTAGTGACTGGAATCCAAAAGAAATCAACACAAGTCAAATTACTACTTGTGAACTTGCCAACTAGGTAGTATAGTTCAATTCACAAAGTTTGTGAAGAAATAACATAGGCTCCAGAATTAGTAGAAGAAAACAATAGCTACTCTCCAAGACATGAACATGTGCACATCTCCTATCCTAAGATTGTCTTCTTTGTCTCAAACAAAATTAACAAATTGTGTTTTGATTTGTACAGGCCAACAATATAATCAGAATATAGGAGAGACACACCAACAAAAACAACTAGAAAAGTAACGCTAATGGAGAAATTACACGACTGACAGAAGATCCTTAAGTTTAGACTAGAGATTTGAGCAATTACCTTCGAAGTTCTTATCAAAAATTTAGAAAAGTATGCTACTTTAAGCCAACTCAAGTTCCGTGTAAAACCCTAGCTTGATAATTCTCTCAATCACATCCCTGCCAAAACCAAAATCAAACAAAATTACACATGCAGTTATTTGTCTTTATATGCAGTTAAATAATAGGTTATTTTTTGACAGAAACCATCTTTTAAAACTGTGTTTTTTTTTCTTTTACCAAATTACCTTCAAAAAAATTATTTT
>BSSO01007359.1:0-11042 GCA_030267885.1 Mesembryanthemum crystallinum | reverse complement strand
TATCATTACAATTTTTAAAATAAAATACTCATTGTTTCACACTCTCTCTCATTGTAATTCTATTAAACCCTTAGGGGCAATATTGGAAACAAAACCCCATTCTTTTACTTCCTTAATTTTCGTGCCCAAATGATTTGTAAACATTTCAAAAGTACGGAGGGAGTAGTATCTTTTTCTTTTTTCATAGAATGGCATCATTTTTTTTTATTTTTTTTTTATTTTTACCATAAGTCTTTCATGATACTAAACTAGGGAACAATTAGTTGTGTGTTCATTTTGTCATTCCAATTCTGTATTCAATTTACTTAAGTTAAGTTCATACCATCTAATTCAGTTCAATTCAGTTATGCAACATATTTTCTTTCTATCTTACTGTTTATTCATCAGTTCGATTCAGTTCACTTCGATTTATATTGTTTCAAAGTTAATAAACACACCCTAGATGAAGATAACACAAGTATTTGGTAAGATCTTATGTCGATCTAATCAGAGAAATAAATAAGAGAGAAAGACAAATTAAACCATAAGGTTCCAAAATAGTTGTCAAAAAGCCATGTTCTTGTCCGTCATTTTTCCTTATCTTACTTGACTTTCGACGCATCATCCATCAGGACACAAACACAATACAACCTGTTGCTCAAATCTCACTCTTTCATTTCTCTCTATATAAACTCATCTGTGCTTCCTATTCCTCATTACCACATTGCATTTCCATACTCATCAACTGCTATACAAAAACAACAGAGAAAATGAAGATGAATCACCAGCACATGAATGTCATGTTACTCTGCGTTTTGGTGTCAATGCCGTTGTTCGCATCGGCAAAACTTCAAGTGGGCTTCTACAAAACATCGTGTCCTCAGGCTGAATCCATTGTCAAACAAGCTGTGCAAGACCGGTTGGGCGCTGATAAGTCCGTCGCTGCAGCCTTGCTTCGTATGTATTTCCATGATTGCTTTGTTCGGGTAAGCTACTACTACTAATCTCTCACAAAGATCTGTACTATTTTAGCCACGTCTAACGAGGAACATTAGCAATACCAAAAAAAAAAAAAAAAAAAAAAAAAAAAGCTATCAATTGAATAACTTTTGTTGTCAGATGTTGGAGAATCTTTTACCTTTCAGAACATTTTAATACCAACATTCATTTGGACGGTATTACATCTCAAAAGCAATTAAAAAAGATTTTTTGGACAGTGTGATTATATTATTTTTAGTATGTCTTGAAATGACTATGATTTTTCTACTTTGTTTTAGTAGTTCATATACATCATGAGTGTGTTATTTAATTAACCTTCACACATTACCTTTAACATTTTATACTAGCTAGCTACTTAAACTAGCAAATCCTATATGTTCACATATAGCCTTCAAAAATCTATATCGATTATTGTGTCTCATTTGCAAAACAAAAAGGAATTAACCATATAACAAAATCCTAATTATACTATGCCATTTTTGTTCAACAGGGTTGTGATGCATCCTTGTTGATAGACTCCACCACCAACAACACATCAGAGAAAGATGCATTCCCAAACTTAACCGTACGAGAATACGACCTCATTGATCAAATCAAGTCCACACTTGAAGCAGCATGTCCTGACACGGTTTCTTGTGCTGACATTATAGCACTCGCAACTCGGGACTCTGTGAGCCTAGCTGGGGGCCCACAGTACAACGTCCCCACGGGCCGGCGTGATGGGACCGTGTCAAGATCCGACGAAGTGAACTTGCCTGGGCCAGCCTCCACTGTCGCTCAAGCCCGCCAAGCCTTCAGCGCTCGCGGGCTGACCCTAAATGACTTGGTGATCCTAATGGCCGGTCATACGGTAGGAGTGACCCATTGTAGTTTCTTCCAATCTAGACTGTCCAACTTCCAAGGAAGTGGGGCCCCGGACCCGACAATGGACGAGAACTTCGTTACGGAGCTCCAGGGAACATGTGGGTCGGATCCGAATGTGGACCCCACGACTTTCCTAGATCAAAACACGTCGTTTGTGGTAGATAATGAGTACTACAACCAGATTATTAAGAAGAAAGGGTTGTTGCAAATTGATCAAGAATTAGCATTTGATAATTCAACTTCTAAATTGGTCTCAAGCTTTGCAGCCAATAATGCCTTGTTTGGACAAAGCTTTGCAAAGGCGTTGGTCAAGTTGGGGAATGTCCAAGTGCTTGAGGGCACTGCAGGGGAGATCAGGAAAAATTGTCGGGTAATCAATGTTGCGGCTCAATAGAAGAATATAAATTACTGCATAGAGTAGCAATTTATAATTTTCTGTTTTATTTCTTTTATTTTTCTTTAGGTTTAGGATTATTATTTGCCTCTATTTCAAATTGTTTGCCTACTTTAGTTTTTGTGACTCACATGATTGGAAGTCACAAATTCAAAGACAAACAATTTGGAAAAGAGTGAGTATTATATATGCTTATTTGGTGCGTAAGCATTTCAGAGAAACAAGCTTCATTCGTTCATTCATCATTTGTTCTACACCAATGTCTTAAGGTCTTAATAAATTTCAAGGTGAAACAAAGTTAATAATGTACCATGGAAGGTTCAATATTTATTGTCTTTTCTTTTGTTATATTTTGAGGAATGTTACACCATACTCTTTTTTGTATTTGGTGGCGTTAATTCTCACAAACAATTCCATCCAAGTTTATTTCTATTTCTTTGATACTGTTTCTAGATCAGAAAGTACTAGATGTGATGTAATAAGCCTTAGCATTCTTTATTTCCTTAGGTATCAAGTGTAAGAATTTAAGATACTCCCTCCGTCCAAATTTTATTTTTCACTTTCTTTTCAAATTTATCTTTCCATTTTGGATGAGCCGAACGAGTGGACATGAAGCAGGGACAAGTAGTTGTTTCACCCGGAGCTCAACCCAGCTGAACAGGATTGTCCTAGTATGAATGGTCAGTAGTGTTTAAGTGACCAGTGAGTTGAACGGTTATCAGTGACACAGGCCACTACAAGGAAACAGATCAAATAGGGCGAGTTGGGTTGATCAAAGAGGGCAACCTCTGAAATTTCGCCCTATTTGTATGGTAACAAAGAGGGCAATTTTATTATCCCTTGTTAGTGAAAAACAAAGAGGGCGTTGTAAAAGAATCAAAGAAGGCAATTTTTTGTGCCCGAGTTGGGTTGATCAAAGAGGGCCACCTCTGAAATTTCGCCCTATTTGTATGGTAACAAAGAGGGCAATTTATTTGCCCTTGTTAGTGAAAAACAAAGAGGGCGTTGTAAAAGAATCAAAGAAGGCAATTTTTTGTGCCCTTCTTGCTTATCAAAGAGGGCAAAAAAAAGTGCCCTATTTGTTATTGATCTAATAGGGCAATTTCAAAATCTTGCCTTACAAATCTAAGACAACGAAGCAACCCCGGCAAAGTTAGAGCGATTTTTTGATCAAAGAGGGCGATTTTTGTTGCCCTCTTTGATCTGCTTTCTTGTAGTGGCCGGACAAATGCAAATGCACGCAGGACAATTGCGGATGGATTCTGGAAAATCGTCGTGTGAACAAACACCAACTGATGAGCCCATCGATCACGCGCGAACAGGCATCATCCGATGCGGACAAGTAGTTACCACGTGCGGACAGGTGCGATTAATAATCCGAAGTAGCAAATACGGACATGAAGCTGATGCGTACAAACATAACCCTTCCTGAAAGGCCACAGTGGTTCGCCCAGCAGTGGGAACTATCCCTGCCACTGTAAAATATATAGGACCCTTGAGCCATACGACCAGGATATCCTCAAGTACATCCAGAATATCCCAAGGACATCCTAAGTCCTTATATTGTATTCTTGTCCCTTAATAAGAATCATAATACTAGTTCCCTACTTCTATTGTCCCATACGCTAATACTCTTGTGTTGTGTTCAAGGCCTTGTTTGGACAACGGATTGAAGAGCGGATACAGATTGGTGTCACATTGAAGGTTTGACCATCACAATCATCTAATATTAGTGTCTGGTAAACAGTGTATTGCGTTTCATCCCACTCTGCTAATATAAACAAAGGGCTAATGGGCTAACTTTTTCAGTTAACGAATTGTATTAATTTAATGTTAAAATACACTATCAACTAATTTTACCAAACAGCTTTATACAAATTAGCTAATATAATCTGCTAAACAAATCGGCTAATTAGTATAATCGGGTACAAAACTCTTCATTTATGCACACCATAGTACTATCTGCTCCATTTGCATGAACGGGTCTGTATCCCGTTAATTCCCCTTTTGAATTCTGATCCGTTTTGACTGGAGTATGCGTGAGAAGTGAGAACATGGGCAAAAAAGGTATGGTGTCACAATCAGAGAAAACAACCCCAAGCTGTTTATGGCGGTGGATTAAAAATACTCCACGCTTAAGCCCCTTTCTCTTGTCAAGAAGGAAAGGCCCAAGTCAGATGTTGATTAGATAAACTTGAAGAATTGAACAAACAACGAGTATTACCTTATTTGGTTGATGGCTTTTTAACCAGTTCTTTGGACAATACGAATTATCTGATCAATAAATCCAAAACTCTAAAATATGGCGTTTGATTACCTGCTTGTTTATTGGATTTTTGAACTAATTAAACAGGCTGAGTTTCAAAAAGTTAGAGGGGATAACTTTTTGGATTAGCTTATTAGATTAATATGAAAATTGACAAACTTACCAATACTATAATAATAAAACTGAAGAGAAACAACATTTATGAATTTTCTCAATTTATTGGTCATTTTACAACTAGTCAGCTACTGATAATCAACTAACTTTATCCAACATATTTTTTAAAATAGCTAGTCAAATGAGCTAGCAACAACCAGCTATCAATTGATGACAAACAAGGCCATATGTATATACGATATAATTAATGACTATTTATAATTTTCCGATGTTGAGTTTTGATCTTAAATATCATTCAAAATATCAAAGCAAAATTTACATAAAAATTATTATTACGAACATGTTATAAATACAAATATAACGGTATCGTTTTGATTCATTAATATATTTTTTTCAAGCAACAATACAAATAAACAAAATTTAACAGTATTTAGGCTATAGAACTTGTAAGTCCTACATTCTTATATTATACTATTAAACTAGTTGCATGCAAGCCTCTTGCTATGCACGAATTAATATTTATTTGTTTGGTAAAAGATGAGTAATAAAACTAGAAAATCTAACCAAAGTTAAAATATCTTAACTTTTATGGAATACATATAATACTATATTATAATGCATGTGGTTTTTTAAAATGAAATTGAGTTTCATGGTCATTAAAAAGTGAGGGTTATTTGCGCTTCTTTAAATATATGTATTCATTGTTTTATGGGTCTTTTTAATAGCTCAACATTAATGTGATATAACATAGTTAGACATGTGACTTGGGATCAATTTTAAGGTAATGTGGATCAGTGATGTGTATGCCTACATGTCTAACTCATATTTCACATAATCCACTCATATATATGTTCTTGCGTTGAAAGAGTCTAATTATGCAATTATAAAATTTATAAATTAATTCTAGGTAAACAAAATGTGGATAATGAAAATCCTAAAGTATCATAATGAAACCCTTTAATCATATATATACGGCAATCCTTTGTGCGTGTTATAAGAGTTATTGAAACATTTTAAAATAAAGGGTTGTGGGATTTGTTTGCCCTGTTTGATTCATTCATTTCCTTTCCCCATTATTAATTTGTATACATACCAACTTTTTTAAAATGTCTAATGGTTAATTTGTCAAGTGTTTGTGTCTTATCAAAAACGTCTTCTTACAGTAAACAATTTCTTTTTGTAATGTGTCACTTTGGTAAATGAATTAAACTTCTGAAAAACACGGAAGAAAATATATTGCAAAATTAATCATAGATGTGAAATTTAATTATTTTTCCATACTTGAACACTTCTTTTCCTCATTCTCACCAAATAACAACCACATATATATGAATCCACACTATTTATTATATATTATCCAAGTATATTGAAAAGGCATGCATTAATAACATTCATTAAATCAAAGTTCAATATTTGCATGACATGGCATAAATGTGGGTCATGATGATGATGAAGTGTATGCTTATGTGGACGCTTATGTGTCGGCACCACAATTATCATGATTCACTTTTATGTATATATAATAGATTCTGTATATATGTATGTATAAATGCATTTATTAATTGTCTAGATTACTTACCATTATTATCGATTCTAGGTACGTAAGAAATCGTTGTAATTTGTACGTACGATGATCACATGGTTTCATTAATGCAAACAACTTCCCTTCTGTCATTTAAAAAAAAAAAAAACGGAAATTTTATTGGGTACTCCTGTACTTTGATGAAATGCCTGCGGTACCCAAAATTTTGGAAATGTGCCTGGGGTACCCCTGAACTTTCAACAAAGTGATCATCATATCCACTAAGTTATAATATGACTATAATACCCTTGCAATGCATTTTTTGTGTAATAACTATATTTGACTTTTATATTTCTCTCATTTATAATATTAGTTGACAAAAATATAAAAAAAAATTATGAATTCATACCCCAACTCTATTTTTTTTTTCAAACAAGAATTTTTACAAAAAATAAATAAAAATAAACAAACAAATAAATAAATTTTAAATTTTAAATTAGAAATTTATTTTTTTATTTTTAAAAATAATATTACTTTTACTTTCAAAATTTAATTTAATTTTGTGATTTTTAATTTTTCTGCTTTTTGATTTTTTTTATCAATTAGTATTAAAAAGAGAGAGAAATATGCAAGTCAAACATAGTTATTACACAAAAAATGCATTACAAGGGCATTATAGTCATTCTATAATTTAGTGGGTATGTTGATCACTTTGTTGAAAGTTCAGGGGTACCCTAGGCACATTTCCAGAACTTTGATTACAATAGGCATTTTATCAAAGTATAAGGATACCTCAGAAAATTTCCTAAAAAAAAAAAAGGAAGGATAAACCTTTGTCTTTCTCTCAAGTATCGTCTTGTCAGCCTTTTGACAATACTGGGAAAAGATGTATTGACAAGAGGGGACTCAACCCATTTAAAGAAAATTAAGGATGGGGCTTCTCATTATGGGCCCATTTATTATGGTACACCTATGTTTAACATATGATCTAAGGAGAGTGGAAAAAGGGTGTGCAATACCCAACTTAACCTTGCTCTATGAGTTAGAGATAAAGAGTGATTGAGAGTTTGAGACATTTGCAAACATAGGTATTTAGGTAACAACAAAATTTACCTAAAGTAAAATTATAACCTTTAATTAAACATGTACCAAAACGAAAAAAATGTAGCCTTTATCAAAAAGGATACAGTAATATATTGGATAAATCGATATTATTTATTTCAAACCACTAATTAATGAAAGTCCATATCCAACAAAAGTTTTAACTTGTCACCTACTTCCATCTTTTTTGGTACTATATATTCGTAGAATTATAAGTCATTATTCTTTACTAGCAAAATGAATGCGTACTATCAATTTGTACCCAAATCCTAAAATACAATTGTCCCGTAGTAAGACAAGTGTAAGTCACCCTACTTTTAATCATCCTTGAATTGCTCCCTTTTTTTCGGTTTTTTTTTTTTNAGGGAATCTTATTAATTATCTAGAAAATTAAACATCCAAACAAGCCAAATCATTAATGTTTTCCGGCATATTATCTAACAAAAACCATTCTTCCAACGTAAAAGGTCCTATTTTTATTCATCCTTGAATTATTTAGAAGTCAACAAACAATTTTTTAAAAGGCTTTTAAAGTATTTTTGTGGCCCTAAACTTGTCAGTATTACCCCTAAATTTTGGCTCAATGAACATGCAGAACTCGTCTGATAAGTTTTTGTTCACTTCACTTCAATTCCATCACAACTATTTCAATTCAGTTTGGTTGAATTTAATTCATTTTAGTCAAAATAATTCATGTTCAATCAAAAAATGTTGAATAGAATAGGCCCTTAGTTTATTTGCTCATTTCAACGTGTTGTATTTACAAGCCCACCAAATAATTCAACTCACATCCCAATATCTCACTCACTCGTATTCTCCTTAATCCTAACCTGTATAAATACCTCACTTCTAGAGGAAAGGATTTTTTGGACTACTCTCTTAAACTCATCACTCTCATGTCATTTAGCTCTCTTACTTCACCGACCTAATTTGAACATCAAAGAGGCTTCCCCCAACTCGCCTTGAGCAAGTAACCGTTATTAATTTGCAAGAGAGTTTTCAAATTGTAACTCTTTATATTGCTATTAAATTTCAAATTCAAATTGTGCTATTCATGGATTGCTCACTTTTCCTACAATCATTTGTAGTAGCTAAAAATTTATGTACGAGGAAAGTTTTTATGATCTCTAGAAAATTCTCATCAAAAAGACCATCCAAATTATTCAAAAACCTTGACGATGTTTCGGAACCTAGAAAAAACTCGATTATACTTGAACAGGATATAACATCAATTTATCTTAATTAGTATTTATTTTGTGTTATCATATAGCTTTATATACAATGTTATTTTCTAACTAGTAATCACACAATTTAGCTAGTTAAAAAAATATTTTTCTTAATTTTTATCTATATTTACTCATTGTTCTTGTTCCACAAGCATTCACGTGATGATACAATGCTTGAATTCCTTCAAATAACTTTTGTCATGTACTGCACTTGCAAAATTTGTTTTGTGTGACATTTTTATTTTTTTCAGATGTGACAATTTTTTTTCACTTAATTTTCCCTCCTATAGGTGACTTTATAAAAATCAATATATCGATGAAATTTATACTAATTTTGATATGTTTTCATTCAAAGGAATATTTGTAAACTTTAACAATACAACAAGAACCAAAAATAAGGATTCCATTCATATTTTGGAAATAAAATCATCATGAGTTTGTTATAAAGGAAGAATAAATTGATTAGTAAGGGTCGAAGACCTGGTGCATGCGATTGAGAATGCAAGAACGAGAAGATGTTAGAGGTAGGCGAACTACATCATGCAATGCTGTAACACACCCGCGACTAGGCCCCCCTTACCTAACAATAATCACCCGAGGGCCCGCCTAATCGTCGGTGTATTACCGTCGTATATGCGATACTCGTACTCTACTTACCAAATAGCGAATACAATTACCGAATACGAGTACAACACATACAAGGCTAAATCCGGGGTTTAGGGGAGATTATCGGTATCAAATCAAAAGTAATAAAAGTCTAAGTTGTTAATTATTACAAACCGGTCAAATACAAGTATTACATGTTACAAGTTTATTAAGAACTAAGAGTCTACATTAACTAAGTCTAACTACGGTGGTATTCCATAAACGCTAGTCAAGATATCGAGAACCTCACTCCAAAGCCCGGCTTCATTCATCTGTGTGGAAACACGCAATCACAAGAAAAACAACAAAAGAAGGAAAGTCAGCATTTCGCTGAATAAGTTCACTCCACCTAGTAAAAATAGGAAAACTTACTAGGTTTTATATTTTTAACAAAATACCGTTTTTGTGTTTGGCACATAATAATACGGTTACTATAGTAAGTAATACGGTTAGTCGCACATGACATCCAAACACTCAATAAATAATAATAATAATAATAATAATAATAATAATAATAATAATAATAATAATAATAATAATAATAATAGGTTATGTTAATATTGATAATCTTTATATGTATATATTTAAGCCGTTAATTGAGTTCCAAGTTATTTTTATGTTATTAACTCGAGGGAATATGGTCGTTAGGGATTTATTGAGAACCGCAGCCTATCAAACTCGTATGCCCTCTCAATGTCATACGATTCCGAGCTCAGCACTGCCATCGGGAGCAAGTCCTAATGCGGACCCATATCATATCATAATCAGATCAATATCATAATCAATCCTTCCATGTGCCATAAAGGCCAAATCAATCAAATCATATCAAAGCCATAAATGGCTAAACTAACACATAGGCGGGGTGTTCTTTCCTTGCGGATAATCCCTCAAGGACCTGGCCAGGTTTCCTAGTGTGCACACATAACCCTAGTAACCCTTCTAGCGATACCGAGTTAGAAGTTATCCCTCGGTTTCTTCCGCTTTAAGTAATTAATATTTTATATAGAGTTATGTGTTTATTTACCAACATTCCATAAACTGTCATGATCAATATCATTATCATTGCATTCATCATTTTGTCATCAAACCACATGATCATCATGATCAACGTCACAATCATTAACATTCAACCGACAAACAATTGATCATGTTTATTCATCAATCATAAGCTTCTTTAGTATCATCTCACTAGTTGATAATATTTCAAAAATCAAGGCAATAATAATAATGATAATAATATTAATAGTAATAATAATCTATTATTCTTAATTACTTTTATTTCTTAAATCATCCCATCAATTTATTAAACTCTAGGCCTTAATAGAAGATCATTAAAATAAATTATCAAGTCACCTAGTAATTTACCAATTTACCCTTGTCATGTTCTAGGTACCATTTATGTCTTGCACAAGTGAAATTACCATTTTACCCTTATTATTTCACTCGGCCATTATCTCAACAATCACTAATATCTATAACTTCCTACATGCAAAATTACCATTTAGCCCCTAGCATTTCCAAAGAATTAATTAGCCAAAAATATTAATCCAAATCAACCCTAATATTATTGATCCTTCTCACATTAGTGAATTATAAATTTTCCTTCTATTTATTAGTATAAACATAGGGGTTTAATTATCGGTTTAACTTACTCAAAATCTACATATAATCACACGATTAACTAGTTTAATCTCTTCAACAAATTATTTAGCCACATCTTCACTACACCACTCGACCATACCACAATTTTAACCCTAAATTCTTAGCCAAAATTCTATTAATACCCATATTCACTCTACTATTATCTCTTCCCCATTTTACCAACCTTTATTATGATCCAACACTATACTCCTTTAATGATCATAATAAATACTCAAGCAATCATGTCTTATTATTATTTACACAATCATTTATTCATCAAATGCCAAGGAT
>BSSO01007358.1:0-11042 GCA_030267885.1 Mesembryanthemum crystallinum | reverse complement strand
GCAGGAAGGCAAAGGGTAGGGTGCACATGTATACCTCACTTGTTCCTGGACTAGTATTGACAACACAGTCGATGTGAATTTTTCCGTCTCCCAAGTTTCTTTTCAAAATTGGTTTTTCCTCTGTTGCGATATCCGACTCTGGTTCCGTTTCTAAAGCAAGATTATCTAGCTCATCATACCACTGCTGGGAAAGACCAACCTGGAAGCACACAAAAAGAAAAAGCCCTTACAGAACTGCACCACAAATACGGTGTAATGAATATAATTTTAGAATGGATGTTTCTTTAATAAATATAACTAGCTGCTAATAATTGGGAAAAAGGAAAAGAGAAGCTGTTGTCTGATGAATACCTTCTCCGTGGTTGAACCAATGCTCTCAACTCCCAATACTTCCATAGCCGCCCCTCTTGCTTGACACCATATACAAGATTCTTGCAATGGTTCTACTAGTTCAGTATTGCTAGGGATATCTATAGACAAATGTATGTCAGTTCTACCTGTACCAGACAATAGAAAAGCGTGTTAGAAAGATGGACTAAAACGTGATTCCCACACAGTTGGAACATATTTAGGTGTTCATAGTTGTTTGTGTTTTCGCTCCCTTTTTCTTCTAAGTCCCATAAAGGAAGTGATACTTCAAACAGAAAGTAAAAAGTGAGGTAGGGGTGATGATACACCATAAGGAAACAAGAACCTTTTTGTAGTATACCTGGAAACAATGTAAAAGATTGAATATGGTCAATTTGAACTTCCTCATAAGCATTGCCACTGCAATGTCGGAGTAACGTAATCATTCTTCTTCTTTCACATTCAAAAGAAACTGGCAGGAGTTGCAGAGAACACTTACGTGGTAAAAACTCTCTCCAAAGAGCAAGATAACCAATAAGGCAGACCAAGGATTCCCATGTTTGAAAAATCAATAATGGAAGCAACTTCAGTTTGTTTGTTCAGCATCAAAACCCTCTGACCAACTTCAGAAACAATTTGAATGTTAACATATGTCGTGTACTGTATATAAGCATAACACAGGTGTAGATAAAAAAAGTGGAAGCTTTATGTGCGGTAAATGGTCTTGTACCTGTATCACAGATAATTAAATCGTCTCCAAAAGTCACAAATGAAGACACAAGACCAGAATATGAGATCCCGTTTAAAGGATGACTAGAATAAACTAGCTGCTGCAGGAAATCACCAGAAACATCTTTTAAGCATGAAACTTTTTCCATGATAGGCGGCCCACAGAACTCCACGATATTTCTCTGTCCTTTTTTTGGATAACAAAGAAGTCATATCAGAAGTCTGAAAGGTTTTATGCAAGGGAAGAAAGGAAAGCACAGATACTAGAGTGAATCTGTACCTCTCACAACATCGTAGATAACCCCACTGTCCAAATCCATGATCCACAAAGTGTCAAAACTGCACACAGATCCATCAATATATGACGACATCAAGTTCAAGAACGGCACAATGCACATTAGATGAATAAATGGAAGTATATTCTTCAGGCTAGGCATATAAAATCAGCCATAGTTGGCATATACAAATACTTCTCAATGAAGTTGAAGGTGACTATTGCACATACAGCGTTATATCACGAAGTAGAATTTTACCAAGTACTGTCTTCCGAATATTAGAAGTATTCAATTTAGAAGCAGAAAGTTGATGCGGATCATCTATCCAAGTTGCATTTGTTAACGTACTTATAAACATGGATGATGCCTGCTTTATTTATATTATTTTTTTGGTAAATAATGCCCGCTTTATTGCGAAAAGGAGCATTGAGCAAGAGTACAAGACACAGAGAGACGGAAATTTCTATAAAAAAAATTGCCTTGCTTATCATAAAGTAAATGAGTAAATTATACGAGTGATACAGCCATAATGAATAAAAGCATTTATACACACTACTCCGCCAGCAACCAGTAAATGGAAGAGAAACAGACAAGTAAAGCTAAGTTGATACTACAAGATGAAAGCCAAACGCCTTACTGAAGCACCTTAGATAACATCTCACCTTTTGTTCATGATTAGGAGGTTATTTTCTTGCGATTGCAAAATATGCCAAGGGAACAACAATGATTTTGAATCATGTTCAACAGACTTCAAGCCCTTGTCCCCCTTAAGCCCCAGCTTATCAAGGACCCAGGCCCATAATCCACTTCGCCCTTTGCCACTGCAGGTTGGGTACAATGTTTCTAAGACTCTTTTGGCCATATCCGCTCTCCTGATAGCATGATTCTTCATAAACAAGGAAACACAAAGGTCATTTCACCGCATGCAAGCATGATTCTTCATAAACAAGGAGACACAAAGGTCATTTCACCGCATGCAATAATGAAACTTGAACGACAATCGGAGAATCTTATCAAAAAAGAATTCTAAAACTAAGGTTTTGATGGAGACAACTAAATTTAGGAGGAGCTTCGAAGTTGAAATATGACATAAAGTAACAAGACAACCCTCACTGGCCAAACAATCATATTTTTGCAGAGCTGTGGAAACTAATGAAACTCACAGTTTTATATGGAGTCCATACAATCGTAAGACTTGAAGTTTATTATGTCCACAAAGGATATTTCATATATACCAACTATACTCGGACCATGCAAACCTACATTTGGCCATATCCGCTCTCCTGATAGCATGATTCTTCGTAAACAAGGAGACACAAAGGTTTGTTTCACCGCATGCAATAATGAAACTTGAACGACAATCGGAAAATCTTATCAAAAAGAATTCTAAAACTAAGATTTTGATGGAGACAACTAAATTTATAAGCTCATTAGAGGAGCTTAGAAGTTGAAATATGACATAAAAGTAACAGGATAACCGTCACTGGCCAAACAATCATATTTTTGCAGAGCTGTGGAAAATATTGAAAGTCACAGGTTTATATGGAGTCCAAACAACCGTAAGACTTGATGTTTATTGTGTCCACAAAGGATATATATACCAACTATACTCGGACCACGCAAACCTACATTTGGTCTTGTTCCCAGCTGTAATAATGTCTTGTTTAATAATGGTTGCCAAACATTCTCAACATTAAGGAATAGCAAGTAGAGCAGTAACCCCACCAGTTCGAGTCCCCTTAGGGCCATTGGAGGTTTTCCTGGCATGGGATTAGTCGGGCAAAGCTTGGATACCCATGTTATTAAAAAATAATCAAATAATAAATAAAGTAGAGCAGTAACCATAGATCCTATAAAAGTGTCACTTATCTTTTTTTTTGTATTTCTCTTTTTTTTTCCAGGGACTATGATCGCATATTGTTGAAAAAGAGAAGCCAACAACAGGATCAAAGATCGAAGTCATGTACCCCTTTACCCAAACAAACCGGAAAATAAGTATTAAAAACAAGTAATGAAGGGGGAAAAAGGACCAAGAAACAAAAATAAATAAATCCCACATTCGCCATACCATCGATTACAAGTACAAATTGTCAAGTAATGAGATATCTCAAAGAAGACGAGAGTAGTCAGTGTGTGCGTGTGTAATGGAGGGTGTAGTCATTGTGAAATGGAGGGTCTACAGCTACTAATTAACCTCTCCTTTAGAAGTTTCACTTACATAAAGGATTTCATTGTGGGGCTGTTGGAAACTGTCTATCTGCAAATCTTCACAGACTATGGGCTTGTTTACTTGGGTGTATACAAGCTTGCGGTGTAATGTATCATTTTAGTAAGGGAAGATAGAGGTGGAAGAGAGAGTTGGAAGGGGAGTGGTATAAGAAAGTTGTAATCAATTACACTAGTCAATGTGATCACTAGTACTCAAGTTTAACGCATGTAAGCATCATTACATGACTAGAAGTAATGATGTTTACAATCAACCTAACAACTACAAACTTTATGAGTCACCATGAGCATTTGTATACTTTTATAGAGCTCATTACAATGTAATAGTCCTTAAACCCAAGTAAACACCACCTATGATTTTTGGGTAAGGTTGCTTACAACTTCAAAACCTCCTAAGACCTTGTCAGCAGAGGGATCAATTCTGGCTAAGGTTCTTTTTGTGATAAAGGGAGAAAAAGATTTAAACCTCTAGGCACAACCAAAAAATTACTCAATCCATCTCAACATATACATAGCTTTAACTAACTTTGTTTGTCTCAATTATTCGTCACTTTACAATTCAATACAATATTAATTGCTAATTTCCCAAATTACCCTTAAAATTTATCACTAATCTCTTCAATGCACCTAGTTTCAATTAATGGAAGGGCAATGTAGTTTAATTTTTTTAACTAACTCTAAAATTATGAGAATGCTTAATAGGTGCGAATTAATCTTAAACAACAGATATTTCAAGACGGAGGGAGTAGCAATGATATAATATACAAAAACCTCTGCTTCACTTCTTGAATGTCCACGCCACCACCAAAATGAATGCTTAGATAAAATAAAACAAAAAAATAATAAAATAAAATAAAAAGGCAAAAAGAGAATAAGAAATTCCAGTTGCTTTACCTCTGAGTCCACTAAATATAAGCAATCCTCTGAACTATGGTAATACGAAGCTGCAGGCCTCATTAGTTTTGCAGTGTCAAAGTCTCCATCCTCAAAACCTGGGGAAGAACCAATCTGACATATAAACTCTGTAAGTTTGAACTTAGATTTTATTTCAGCAAATAAGTTGTTTAATATCCAAGTAAATAATTTATTAACAAAGCAATATGATCAGGATGAAAACGGAGCTTCCCAAAAATTTAATTTCACAAGGCTCACTAGAGTGCTGCGAAATGTTAAAGAATCAACCCAAGGAAAGAAATATGAGGGAATCAAGATACAGCGTAAATCTAAAGGAAGACAAAGTACAGACTCGTAACAAACAAAAGTCAACACCTACAAGGCAAGTACAAACAAAACACAGAAAATCTCAAGGGGTGTCTGGTTAAGATACTTGAACAAAAGAAGAAAAAAAAAAAAAAAACAAATGAGCAAATGCTCTTTTATTCCACTCTGAACCCAAAGCGACAGAGGGTCAGCCATAACGTAATACAATTATTGTGAGGTGGTGTCATTGAGGTACTATTTCAAAGAAAAAAGGTTTGCAGCTTGTACTCCCTCCGTCCCATGAGGACATCAAATAGTGGGAATAGTTGAAAATAAAAGTAAAACTTTATTGCAAGTACTCAACATTATACCATCCAGGAACTATCGCACAACTAATAGAATAAATAAATAAATAAATACTTTCAGTTTTGTTACAGTAATATATAGTTATATTCTTCTACAACATTAACTTATCCAAGAACTTAACTTCGGACAACTTGAGGAGACAATCAAATTGGACTTTTTTACATTTTCAATGAGCGGAGGGAGTACAATAGAGTCGATTTAAGAGTTTACTAAAGCAATCACAATTCAAACCTAAGCCATGGCCTTGAAATCTCCATATCAAACAAGTCACTGCGAGTAAAGGCCACAATAGTCTTTTCTTTAGCAAGCAAAAGCATTAGTCATTCTGTGAAATAATTCAATCCTATGCCATAGCTTGGAGGCCAAAAGTGTCAAGGTAAATCCAAACCCTGATACTGATCAGCCTGCATCGCTTAGACTCCTGACTCAGTGCACACACAAGTTTGATCCATTGCTTGCCAGGAAAGGACCAGTACTTGAAATTGCCAATTGGGGATTCAATTACACTAACTAAATATTGACTTTCCTCTACAAAATAAATATTAAGCATCCTTTTCAGCCACACAAACACGAAGACAAGGACTAGAGAAAAAGTATGGCCCTTTGGCTACAAACTCCAACCAATAACCAGTGGCTCTAAGGTAGATGAGGATGAGGTTGATATGCAGCCAAAAACATGAACACGGCAGCTAAATTGAAAACTCATCGACGCAGCCCAATGAAATGGTGGAGCAAAAAGCATATGCACTTAAAAACACCCCTACGAAGAAAAGAGAGACACATCAATCTTATAAATAAGATAATTCTAACATAAGACAAAAGACTCCATCCAACCCACAAGCTCCAAACTGATAAGAAAAGAGTAACTTGAAAGCATAACAGATGAAACAGTTGAGCATCAAGATAAAAGAGTGAAGTATGAAGATACATGACACACAAAAAAGGATCAATTGTACAACTAATACTTCAGTGCTACACAAAAGTAACACACCACAAAGTTTCGAATGATAGAAGATGTTAAATAGATAAAGAAATCAAGCAGGAGTTTTGAGCCATAGATAATCAAAATATCTTAAATCAAAGTAGAAATCAGTGAAGTTGTGAAGCAAATCAAAACTAGCAAAGAAACCAAATGCAATATAATAGGAATGAACACCTACAAAGAAGCTCAAAAGTTTCCAGGAAATGTGACCATCACTAAAGGAAATACCACAAATACGATTTATACAAGTAATCATGTTTCTCTTGATACATACCGCATCCAGAATCTTCCCCCTGGTGTCAAATACAATTACTCGATGGTGATTGCTGTCGGAAAGGAATAATCTGTTGCCAGATTCATCAGCTGAAATGCAGGCTGCAAGGGAGAGAGAGTCTTCACAAAACTTGCAAAGAGCTAGTCTACAACGATGCTCTAAATATTTTTAGATGAGTGATAAGTGACAAATATATATCAAAGATTGTCAGAAGAAGAAGAGGTATCTCTATAAATAATTACAAGTTGGCCCAATTCAATTGAGTGTAACTCCTAAAATGCCCGATTGCTCGACAACATAAAGAAACAATAACATAAATGTTTCATCAAGTATATTAATGTCTTGTTTCATCAAGTAACAATAACATAAATTTCAAGTATATTGTCTAATCTACCTGCATTTTTCAAAGCTGTCTTGATGTATATTTGATCACTAACATTTATGAATTACTCAATGTTGAGATCAAGAGTTCAAAAAGGTTTGCATGACATTAAAGCATCTCAGGGAAGCCATGTGTAACTGACATTAAAAAAATGATAACACAGAACAGATGCATTTGACTATTTCAGGCATAACAAAGAGAAAATAAAGGAAATGATTCAAATCTTAGATTTCAATTTGAAGTTTTGCATTTCAAGAAAATGACTTCAAATCCTGTACTAGAAGTGTTAGATCCAAAGATATATTGCTTGGGATAACTACAACAAAGTAATAGATTAGATTAAAGCCCTTTGTATGTAATAAAAGAACGGTTTAGTTAGCTATACTGGCACTCAATCTCAAAATATGTGTCATATTAACTACTCTTTTTGTCCCATAGGTCTCAAAATATCTGTCGTTTTACAATTCTAATGCCAATGCTCAATTTCCAAGTTCATACTACCAGTTTCAATTTCAAATGCATCTAAAATCAATTAATGGAAGGGTATTTTGGTCAAATTCTTATTATTATTTATTAGAATTATGATATTTCTTGATATGTGTGCATTAACCTTAAACGACATATATTTTGAGATAGATGGAGTAATAAAGGTCTATTAAAGAAAGGAGAAGAATTTACAAGAGGACAAGAAGTCCTGAGTTAAATATGAGAAAAACCAAGGGAGTGGTAGGAAGGAACAAGAAAAGCTACAGATCAAGACAGAGAGGACCAGTATTTTCTCCTAAAGACATTGGGATGTTACAGGACAGGCTGATTGATGTTAAGCAATTCAAAAAGAAGGTGCAAGGCTTGGTATTTTTTTATCCACTATTTTCAGAAAAAATGAAACCCGATATGTAATTATAGTTCACGTCTACAAACAACAGTAAGCAAAATCCAAAATTAGAAATGCAAATTACAGACCCTCAATGGAGAACTGATAATTGAACTTTCCAAATTATGATCTGATTTCAGGAAATTAGCAAAATGCTATTGTCAGACACAATGTGAACGGTTTATTTCACTCTCACGAGCTTCCTATTTTTCCATAAAATCGTAATGGATGGATTACAAATTCACGTTAATTTAGAGGGAAAAAAAACATATGAGATACTAAATCAAGGTTTGGGTGGATCAGAAACAGGGTCATTTATGA
Source organism: Mesembryanthemum crystallinum (assembly GCA_030267885.1). NCBI lineage: Eukaryota > Viridiplantae > Streptophyta > Magnoliopsida > Caryophyllales > Aizoaceae > Mesembryanthemum > Mesembryanthemum crystallinum. Next base: position 3,065 of record BSSO01007358.1, on the reverse strand, counting down.
CTAGCAAGATGTCAGAGCTCAGAACCAATCAAGCAAGAAGCAGTACCTGGAAGATAGAGGAGCAAGTTCCGCAGTGAAGAGGAAACATGAGGTTCCTTGAAGCCTTCAGTCTGTTTTGACCAAGTACTCTTCAACTTATCAGCATTGCCAGGCTTCTTCTCATGCAGCTCACTCAGTTCTTTGATTGCTGCGTGTAAGGCACAAAGGCTTGAGAAAGGAATTACCAGTTCATATGACAAAGATTCATGCCGGATCAAACTAAAACGAATGAAAGGTAACTTCTTACATAAAAAGAAGAAGAAAATTGAAACAGTAACATTATTCAAACATCATCAAGTATGAACATAAACGGATAATCCCATCCACTTGCAACAGAACTCTTCATGTAATAGCTTTTATTTTCAATCTAGTACATAGGGAATATCATTTCAACTATCTTAAGATATTGAATGGATTAAAAGGAGCTGCTAACCTTGAGACCATTTACTTATCAGACATAACTACATAAGCAGAAACTGGTCACAATAACACAGAAAAAAGAACTAATAACCAACATCATAGTTCGACCCAAACTAATTTTGCACAAATTTAACATTTTCCAAGTGCAACTGTGCAAGTTCCTTTTATCTCTTTCGCTCAAATAACACAATATATGAGAGCGCGCTGACATAATAATGTGACAGACAGAAGCACAACACCACTCGGCCTGTCAAACACATCCGACGGGTTAGGTTTGTGTTCAGTCACTTCGGGTTTGGATGAATATCCAGTTCAGTTGAGAAATGGATTAACCCTGTTCAGAGATGTCGGGTTAGGATTGACCCACCGGGTCAATAACGCTATTAAGTTTTTTCTTCTCCGCTAATTTTTAACTAATAAACTTGTAAAAATGAAGCATTATGCAAGGGTTTATCTCATTCTAACTATTATGCCCTGAATAGTTAGAAGTAAATAAAATTTTAAGATATGGTAAGATAATTAATTAGCCCCAATATATAAGTTACTCACAACCACTTCGGTGAAAATAATGTTATAAACATTGTTTAACACCAACGAAAAAGCAAACACAAATATAAATTATGGATTTAAGAGCAGTTTAGTCCATCGTGCTATTCGTAATATCAGATGCAATCCAAACTTTCAGGTCAAATGCGTAAACCCAAGAACGGATTGGCTTGACCAAAATTTCCCTGTCAATCGGATCCAAGTCAAATCGAATTTTTGGGTCCTAAAATCTGTCATAACCCAAACAATCTGTCAGTCAGTTTTTGATAGGTCTAGCCACAACACACCCATTTACAAACATGCAACCCTACCTCCATGGCTAATACCCTTTTCCCCAGTCATAACTCATAGCTGCACAAAATGCATGAAACAAAAATGTACACTAATACCATTACAATCCCCAACAAAGTGGCCACCAAAACAGGTCCAAGCCTGATAGTACATAGATACTCCAGAGTACAAAGCCATCAGCTGTAAGAGAGTTTTACCTTTTAACCATAGGCCTAATTTCCTTATTATCAGTTTGCCTAACACATTGTTTTATCATGGTAGCATTCTGAAATCTCATTTAGGGTTATATACTTGCTACAGCATACTTGCTACATACCCATGAACATGAAACTTTGTGACAGGAGGAGTATACATACCTTCAAGAATATTACTGAGATCGGTGTCCCTGTCATGACATAGTGGAGATTCTTTGAGACCTTTAAATAAAAAGCAACATGCCCCATTTTCCATCTAGATGAAAGAAAAGTGTTAAGAAAGGTTAGAAATATAGTGAAGATCATTGAGAGCTTCACACAAAAAGCAAAAAGCCCCATCTGCCAATTAACTAAAAGTCAGTGCTGACAGTGGCAGAAAATAGAATAACTAAGACAGTCAACTATACGAAAAGAGTATATCTTTCTTGCCTAGAGGGCAAATAATTATATGAACAGAATTCAACTGAAGCAATAAATGGTATATAGGTTAGCAGTGAGCAGTTCTCCTTTATCGGAAACTGTCTCATACTTCCAAACCAATGGGCAAACATAAAATTAACAAGACCAGGATTCTTATCCATGTCCATAATAAAAGTAGTCACTAGACCTCCTTTTCCCAGTAAGACCCCCCTTGACTGCAACAGAAGAGCAGACCAAACAGGACCCTCAACCAAAGGACAATAAATTTTGAAACTTTGGTTCTTTTTTAGATAAGGAGAACACATATATTAGTCAGACTCGTAAAACTCCCGGCTATTCACCTCCAGCCTCCCATGAACTCATATGAGCACTTGTAATGCAAAGGACAGTTGATAGAAGGGATGAAGAAATCGTGACACTTGTGCTAGCTACTCAATTCAGACCAAACATGTATCCATACTGGTGCGTGGACTCTTAAAATAAAGCAAGATATTTTTCAGACTAAATATTATCATGGTAGCAGTACTGACAGATGCAACTATCCCAAGTTTGGACAAGTGCACAAACTTCGGAGGGGTAATGCAACATAATTTGACATATTGAAGCATGTTCAGTGGTAGGGAGGGAGTAGCTAAGAGAGCACAGAAGCCCACTGTGCGCCATTTTATTTTTCCTGCAAGCATATGAATATAGGGCACCTGAAGATTCTTTCCCAACACAGAGTCTAGTCTGATACCAGTTTCAAAGTTTCTGTGGATTGGAGAAAGCATCAAAGAAACCATTAACCAATTGTATATTGGTGGAGGCATGGAGTAATGGCAAGAGGAAGGGGAAGTAGAAGAGAAGACAAGAACAAGAACAAGGAGAAAAGGGTATTATAGAAAAAGGATATATCCAGAGATGTCGGGAGTCGAAAGAATGAAAAGTGCAATTTGTAGCTGAACCCCTTAAGGTATCATTTGGTTCAGAAAAGGGTATGGGTTTGGAATCAGGAATGATACCAAGGAGGTATGGACTCAAAAACCCGATTCCCATTATAAGTTGTTTGGTTGTATTTTATAATTATTTATTTTATTTCATTTTAAATATTATCCTATAGACTAAAATATTATATAATAAAAAATTCACCCCACCCATCATGATTTCCTTCCTCAA
>BSSO01007357.1:0-11043 GCA_030267885.1 Mesembryanthemum crystallinum | reverse complement strand
ATTCAAATAATTAATAACTAATTAATTACATAAATAACTAAAATAAATAATTAATCCAAATATGATATTTACATAAATAAATTTTGAATAATAATAATTTTAAATACTCAAGTTTCTCCAAAAAAGTAACAAATGTATTTATATATTGTGGTACCCAGCAAATTTCTTATTATTTTCGGATAATAGAGACTTATATTAGTCAACTTATAATTTTCTAAGTGAAAATTTTCGAGTATTCGAGTTATAACGAGCTAAGTTATTATTTTTATGATTCAGTTAAGCGATGGTAATTATATTAGAATTGGAGTTTTGTTTCTATTAAATTAAGAATTTCAGCTAATAGTTATAAGTTACTTGAGAGTTAGAATAGAAATACCCACAAATGAGAAATAAAGAGGATTATTGGAGTTGGTTAAGAGGTTTTTTTTTGGTAAGAAGATAAGGAGTTCTCATTACCAAAAGCATCAATACCAAAAGTATCAAGTACCAATTACAACCTAAGCCATATAGGTCAACTAGCTACAAATCATGACTAGTTGCAATAAAGCTGTAAGATACATTTATCATTCTTTGAGAGTTTCCAACTGCTAATTACATAATCAACTCTACATTGGACTGTGTATTTAATTCTGTTGAAAATAATTTCATCATCTGTGGTGTGCTGCCGGAAGCAAATGTGGTTCCTCTCTCTCCATATTTCATATACCAGGGCAGCTAGTGCAGCAGCATATATAGCTTTATACAGCCTTGATGTTTTGTTTCTGTCTATCCAAGAGCAAATAGACTTCAAGATCTCCCCTTTGCATTTCTAGTTCAGTCAGACTTGGATTTTTGCTAGTACATTTTTTGACCTCTTGCATATGAAAAAACAAGTGATTGTGATCTTCATTAACTGAATTGCAGAAGTAACACAGGTTGTTTCCCTTTATGAAACCCATTTTTTCCATTCGATCCTTGGTAAGCAGCTTTTCCAACATGGTAACCTAGAAAATGAAACTGTGCTTGGGAAGGTTTATCAAGTTCCATACTTTGTCAGCATGTCTGAATTTAGGAACAGAACCCATGAGGAAGGAGAAACCTGAGGAAGCAGTGTAGTCCCCATTTGCATTGTGTTTCCATATTGTGCCATCAAAACCATCAGCAAGAAGTGCTTTAATCTTATTAAGTTTCATCCAGTACCAGCTGCTCCCCTATTTAGGAGTGTGTTGCCAAATGCTTTGACCTTTTAAATACACTTCATTCACCCATTTGACCCAAAGTGTATCTTGTTTTGATTCCACAGCCCATATTTGTATACCCATGAGAGCAGCATTCATTACCTGACACTTCTTGAAGTTCAATCCCCTATTTTTTCTGGGTCCGCAAACAAGGTCCCATGCCACAAGGTGAGGTTTCCTGTGTTGACTTGAGCCCCAAAGAAACTCTCTACACTTTTGTTCAATTTGTTTCACCACACCAGTAGATAGCACAAACACACTTGACCAATAGATATGGAGAGATAGCTGGACAGCATTGATAAGTTACACTTTACCTGTGTAAGAGATACTTTTGGAAGCCCAGACATGTAATCTCTTAGTAATTTTTTCAACAAGACATTGACAGTCTTACTTACTCCATCTTGAAGGAGACAAAGGAATTCCTAAATACTTTAAGGGGAAGGATCCTTCTTTAAAGCCAGTCACATTCAGAATCTGTTGTTTAATATCATCTTTCACACCAGCAATGTAGCAGTCAGATTTCAACTTGTTAGCTTGCAGCCTAGTCACCAAAGAGAAATACTCAAAGCTTTCCATAATTCTTACCACAGATTGAGTGTTAGCTTTACAGAAAATCATAAGATCATCTGCAAAACATATATGATTGATCCTTAAGGACTTGCACATAGGATGCCATTTGAAGCCAGGCAGTCTGCTGGTGAGTATTAAGCAAAGTCCTAAAGAGGAATTCCATCACTAGCACAAACAATAATGGGGATATCGGGTCACCCTGTCTGATCCCCCTCTTTCCTTCAAAATAACCATGTGAACCTCCATTCATGCATATAGAAAAACTTGCAGAAGAGATACAAGCCATAATCCACTTAATAAATTGCAAAGGAAAGCCATAATAGAAGAGCATTTCTTCAATAAAAAGGCCAGTGGATGGTATCATATGCTTTCCTAAGGTCGACTTTTAGAAGGCATCTGGGAGAGATATTCCTTCTGTTATAACCCTTGATAATATCTTGACAAAGCATGATGTTGTGGACTATGGATCTGTTAGCCACAAAAGCACTCTAATTGAGGGAGATAAGATTTGGCAACACTACAGTACATAACCTATTGCACAAGATCTTTGAGATGCATTTATATATGGAGTTGCAACAAGCTATTGGCCTGAACTCTGAAGCTAGTTCAGGGCTTGGCACCTTAGGAATCAAGCACAGAAGAGTGGAAATACAAATTTAGGCATTTCAGCATTGCAAAAGAACTCCTTGACCGCATTAATAACATCAGGACCCACAACAGACCCGGCATCAATAAAGACTCCACTACCAAACCCATCAGGACCAGGGCTCTTGTTCGGATTTATCCCAAATATAGCATTTTTTTATTTCAGCATCAGTAATGGTGAATATAAGATTCAGTTTTTGTTCCATTGAGAGGGAATAGCCAGCTTCAAAAATGAATTTAGAGGAAGGGACTCTATCTTTATCTTCAACACCAAGCATACCTTTATAGAAGGAGACAAGTTCATTGTGGATGTCTTCTGGATTAGTGAGCATATTGCCTTGGCTGTCTTTGAGTGAGCAAAATCTGTTGGCTTGTCTTCTCTGCTTCATAACAGTATGAAAGAAGTTAGTGTTTTGATCTCCCAGTTGCACCCATTTGATCTTACTTTTCTGTTTGAAGAAATTCTCCTCGTCATAACTTAGCTTCATATATTCCTTCCTGGCAATTGCTTCCCCTTACTGAAGATTAATGTCAAGAGGATTTGCATTAGCTATCTTCTGTATTGCTTCCAAATTATCTCTGGCTTTGAGAACTCCACCAGAAATATCAGAGTATAAAGCTTTATTTAACTTTAGTAGTTGTCCTCTAGAAGCTCTAAGCTTTGCATATAATTTGGTCATAGCAGATCCTCTACATGGTGTATTCCAAACTTGAGCAATCATCTGTAGAAAGTCATTGTGTTTACCCCACACGTTGAAGTATTTAAAAGGAGTTCTTGATCTGTGGGTAGTCTGATTGAAAGTGATCAGCAATGGTGAGTGATCTGAAATCCCCTCAAGCAAGAACTGAATGAGGGTATTATCAAAGTTTTGTAGCCAAAGCATGTTGTCAAAAGCCCTGTCAATCTTGGAATAGACTCTGGTGCCATCATCATGTTTATTATTCCAGGTGTATTGACACCCATTCCATCTCAGTTCACATAACATAGCAACTTCAATACAACTTTTAAACTCCTGGATCTCTCCATGAACAACCTGTTGTCCTCCTACTCTTTCAAAAGGATCAAGGACATTGTTGAAATCACCAATGAATATGCAAGGTAGATTGCAAGAAGTAGCATGATGCTCTATTTCACCCCATAAATCTCTCCTTTCTATTTTCCCATTGAGACCATAGACAAAGCCCACTTGAAAATGAGTATTGTCAGGAAGGTAGATTACATCACACATAACCAATTGAGCAGAAGAAAACAAAATCTGCACACTAAATTGAGAAGACCACAGCACCCAAATTCTGCCTAGTTGATGATTGTTGAGGTTGATAAAGGATTGCCAGCCATTTAATTCCTTAGTCTTGCATTTTTCAAAGTTTCCAGATCTAATTTTAGTTTCCAGGAACCTTACAAATCCCACTTTATTCCTGTGGCAGAAGAGATTAACTTCCATCTGCTTATTGGGGCCATTTAGACCCCTAATATTCCAAGCAAGAATTTTATCCATTCCCTTTCAAGGGAAATTGCACTTCATCATTATCAGGTATTATTTCTATTTCTCTCTACTCCTCAGTTTGATTCTGTAGAATATCAAAAGAATTCTGAGTGGATACTAGTGATTGTGTTTTATTAGGCTGTTTACTCACTGATGTGGGCTGCTTCCATTCATCATTATGCTCCTTATCTGAATCTGGCTCAAGCATAGGCTTAGATGGCTCTGCATCAGTCTTTCCAACATTCATTTTCCTTGTTTCAATTTGCTTTGGCACCTAGGCTTTCTTCCCCTGCTTTTTCCTGCATATTTCCTCTATATGACCATATAGTTTGCAGTAATTGCAAAGAGATGGTTTCCATTCATAGTCAACATTCTGAGCTATCAGTACCCCTTTCTCATTTCAAAATAGATCACATCTGGTAATTCTTGGCCTACCTTGACTTCAATAATCAACAATCCAGCAAAGTTGATCCCATTTTTCAATTCAGTATTCCTGTCTGCCATCAAAGGTTGACCTATGAGACTCCCCAATTTACTCAAGCTTGTTTTTTTTTTTTTTTTTTTTTGAAAATAGGAAATATATTGATCATTCAACCAAACATCCATACAAAGCTAAGAGGGAGCAAAAATAGAAGCTAGCCACCTTCTAGGAAGGGTTCTAGCATACTACCTCACAAGCCTCAGAGCTATTTAGCAACAAATCAAGCTATAGTATGCTTTGTCAGCTTTGGATAGCTTCCTAGGACAAACATGGGAAATTCTAAGTTTAACCTGATTTTTAACTGCAGGAATAACATGAGAAAGGGAATTATCAGCTCCTTGAAAGATAATTTTGTTCCTTGTAGTCCAAATGCAGTAAATCAGTGCAGCCACAGCAGATAAGGTAACCATTTTCTTTAGTTTGCAAGGTCTGAATCTGTACAACAGCCAATTAGGCCATCGTTGCAATTTTTGGGGTAGTGCTTTCACACATATCCACTCTTTAATGTCCTGCAGCAATGGAGAAATCTTGGGGCAGCTAAAAAACAGGTGGGTATCAGTTTTCACCTCAGAGTTGCAGTACACACAACTGGTGGATTGAATTGGAATGTGCAGATGTTGTAATCTTGCTCTAGTGAGCAACCTTCCCTTCAGAGTAAGCCACATGATGAACGAATGTCTGGGGATGATGCCTCTATTCCATATGCAGGGAGCTAGTTTGAAATCCTCTTGGGTCCCAAGTAGCCAAGAGTAGCCACTTGAGATCGTGTAGATGCCTTTAGCATTTGCAAGCCATACTCCATTTCCAAATCCAGTCCTGAATTTTTCTCTAACTGAGCAAAGTTTCCTCCAATACCAGCTAGAATTATTTGAGGGGGTGTACTGCCAGAAATCATTCTCTCTTAAGTATACAGTGTGTATCCATTTGAGCCATAGAGAATCTTTCTTAGAAGAGATGGCCCAGATGTGTTTAGCAATTGCAACAATATTCCATTCCTTGCATCTCTTAAGATTAAGCCCCCCCTTCCTTTTAGGTAGACAAGCTTGTTCCCAAGCAATAGGAACTAACTTTTGTCTATCGTCTTTTCTTCCCCATAAGAAATCTCTACACTTTTTCTCTATCAATTTGATAATACCTTGAGGCAAGATAAATGTCGCAGACCAATAGACATGCAGAGAAAATAATACAGATATGATCAACTGGCACTTACCAGTGTAAGATAGATGTTTTGCAGCCCATGATTGTATTCTGGCGGTGATCTGGTCCACAATGAACAAACAATCAGCTTTGTTCCATTTGGAGGGGGATAATGGGATCCCCAAATACTTAATAGGAAATTCCCCAATAGCAAAACCAGTAAGCTGCTGAATGCTCCTCAGAGTGCTATCATCAACACCAGCCACATACAGCTGGGATTTTTGCGGGTTGGCAATCATACCAGTGACATTGGAGAAATGGGAAAAGCCTTCCATAAGTCTAGTTATTGAGGGAATGGTTGCTTTACAGAAAAGCATTAGATCATCTGCAAATAGAAGATTTGTAAGTTTGAGCTTCTTACAGAGTGGGTGAAATCTGAAGTCAGGTAGTTCACTAGCTAGTTTGAGTGTGCGTGTGAGATATTCCATCACTAATACGAAGAGTAGAGGGGACATTGGGTCACCCTGTCGTAGCCCCTTGCCCCCTTTAAAGCTTCCATGGATTTTCCCATTAATATTCAAGGAGAACTGGGTAGTAGTAACACAAGCCATAATGATTTTGATGAACTTTGGAGGGAAGTGAAAGCCATACAACATCTGCTCTATGAAGCTCCAAGACACAGAATCATAGGCCTTCTTTAGATCAACCTTCATAAGGCACCTAGGTGAGATGTTTTTCCTTTTATATAACCTGATCAGATCCTGGCTAATCATCACCTTGTGGCTGATGGCTCTATCCTTCACAAAAGCCCCCTGATTATCCCCAACAATAGAAGGTAAAATCCCAGCAAGCCTAGCACAAATCATCTTGGAGATGCATTTGTAAAGAGTATTACAACAAGCTATAGGCCTATAGTCCCCTGCCTTCTTTGGGTTTGCAATTTTAGGAATAAGATGTATCACAGTAGCATTAAGGTGAGGAGGGAGATTACCAGATTGGAAGAATTCGAGAACAGCCTCACATACTTTAGTTCCCACCACTTCCCAAGCTGATTTGAAGAAACCACTTGAGAGCCCATCAGGACCTGGACTCTTAATATTTGGTATTGAAAAAATAGCATCCTTTACCTTCCTATGTGTAAACGGTTGCATAAGGTAAAGTTGCATCTCCGTAGTAAGAACAGCCCCTGCTTTAAAGACATCTTCATGTGCTTTGCAAGTGGTATATGCCTGAGCTCCCAGCATACCTCTATAGAAGGTTATTAAGTGATCAATAACTTCCACATAGTTAGTAATCAACTGCCCCTGTTCATTTTCAACTTGAGTAATCTTGGCCCTGCATTTTCTTTGTTGTAGAAGAGAGAAGAAATATTTTGAATTTTGATCACCAAGTGCCACCCAGGCTGCCTTTGATTTCTGTCTCAAGAAGGATTCCTCAGCTATACTCAGGTGCTTATAGTTATTCCTCGCTTGTATTTCCTGTTGCTGTAACTGTGTATTCATTGGCTGCTGCAGTAGATCAGTCTGCACTTTTTGAAGAACCTCCTTTGCTTTAGCAGCTCTCACTTGAATATCAGAGAATTGAGAAGAGTTAAGCCCTCTGAGTTTGGCTTTGATGACTTTAAACTTCTGGTGAATTCTTGTGAGTTTAGAACCTCTCGCTTGCGTATTCCACCCCTCCTGTACAATAGGAATAAAATCTGGTGAAAGAGACCACATATCAAGATACTTAAATGAACTCCTTCCTAGAGAAGGCAGCTCATAAAAATCAATCAGAATAGGGGTGTGATCTGGTACTCCTTCAGGGAGAATTTTAGCAATAGTATTAGGCTGTTGTGTACTCCATTCTGCATTCCAATATTTCACATCTAATCCCGGAAGCTTAATCCACATAGGAACTGTATCGAGAACTTCTTTGGAGAAATCAGTGTTTGGTGTCCATGGTTGCATAATCAATGGCTTGTTGTCAAAATGATATATACTCGATTCAAGAGCTTCATCTCGTTCCTCTACAGTGTCAAATCTTACCAAGGTAACCCCATTCCTCATCATGACGATTTTGTTGATATTGAATTTTCCCCAGAGTCATCGCAAATACGAAGCTATTACAGCCATTGGAGGCCGAGCACCCATGATATAACAAACTAAAGCCTTACTCCATTATTCTATTTCAGGTTCAACATCAGCGATTTCTATTTTACCAACCGATTTTCACCATGAACTTCAGGTTGTACATAATCGAGCTTGAATCCAGCATTTTGGAGCTTAGATAAATCAAAATGATTCCAAGCAGATTTAGGGTTACGTGGTGGAGAGTGCAGCTCAGCTTCCGCTTCATAAGCCCAAGATGACTTTGAATCCGATCTATCATGAAGTTCATTCAGCCATTGATTCAATTTCTCACGAACTGTCACCATAGTCAAAGCAGGAGTATCATGGTTCTTCTGTTGCTTATTTCGATTGAGGCTTCTAACTCATTCTGTAAATTTCTAACCAATTTCTCCTGATTAGGTTGCTCTTGATTTTTCATTGCTAACTCATTAGGAATCTCAATGTTATTTTCGTTTGATTTCACAGACCCAATGTTCTTGGTAGCTGCTCACGTAAATCGCCCCATAACTCAGAGCTATGGCGCTGGAGAGAGATTCACGAGAGAAACCATTCCTGCCCTGGTATGCTTGTTGTTATACATCAAACTGAAGGTCGCTCGGGTTGGTTAAGAGGTTGATACTTGAATTTGGGGTATTAGTTGAAGGTGGATGTAATAGGATTTGTAACTAAGAGAGAAAAGAAATAAAAGGGAAAAAGAAAGGGAAAATATAACTAAGGAAGAGCCTCTTATTTCCCAAAACAAAAACAACATCAGACACTCATTTTTCTCTCTCTCCCAAACTCTCCTTCCCGACAGCTCCACCACCGCCAAACCGCACCGCCAGCTCCACCGCCACCACTGCAAGCCCCTTCCGCCGCCATCAAGAGTAGCCACCGCCGCCACTCGCCCTTGCTGCAGCCCACGAGCCCCTCACCCCTTTCCTCTGTCTCGCCCAAACAGCAACAAACAGCAACGGTGGGTGAAGGGTGATCGAGCCCACCAGCGAAGCTCACCGGTGCCACCTCGCCACCACTTCGTGCGCCACCTCCGACGTCTAGTTCCACCACCAGCGAGCCCAACCCCTCTTCACAGCTCCTTAATTTAAGGTTTTGGGTAATTAACCTCAAACCCTAACTCTAGAATTGGTATTTTAAGTTAAATCAATTAACTAGGGATTGATTAGAGTGTTTTTGGGTTGAAATTTTTGTAGAATTTGGAAGCTTGGAATTGTGGGTATTGCTACTAGGAGTATTCGGTTGAGGTAACCATTATGCCCACTAACATACGGTTCCTCTTTGAATTGATTTTGAGCATGATAATTGTTGTTTGAGCTACATATGAGTATTAAAGTGATAGGAACCGTATGGAGTTGAGTTTCTTATGATTTTGACGTTTTGGGTTAAATTCTAGTAAACAAGTCAAGTTTTTGAAGTGAAAATATTGATATATGTTTGCTAGTTATTCTTACAAAGTATTCAATGTATGTAAGAGGAAGAAAATGAGTTTTTGGATGAGTAGAATAGGTAAACTACCTAGTTTATACAAGCTGCCCGGATTTTATACTTGAGTTAGAAATGGTAAAACTTGTCTCTATTAAGATTATTAGTAAAGAAAATATGGTTTATTGGTATTATGAGTTGATTTAGACGATTTACAAGTACACCTTGAGTATTCGATTGAAAATAAGTCTTATATTGTTGAAATTCATGAAAGCCTCTTGTGTTTTGAAAGTAAGTGACTCTATAAGCTATTACGAGTCAATGTAGAGTTTTGTAAGCATATTTTGAAGAGTTCATATCAAATCAAGCTTTGGTTTATTTGAAAGGGTCAAGAAAGATTATAGCCTTTGAAAGTTAGAGATCTACATAAAGTTATTGAAAGTATACGATTGTAGAAGTAATAAGAAAACCTTATCATGTTTTATATGTATGAAATGAAAGCTAAGGTTTTATGATCAGTTTATGATACGGATAAGTTCAAGTTCAAAGTCACTAATGATTATAGTGAAAGACGACACTTTAGGTAGTTTAGGAACCATTGGGTACAACTATGTGTTATTAAGACGTCTTACTTGAGTTACGGCCCCCAGAAGTGGACATTATCCCCCATAAGTGGATAGTAACTCCATCCCCCAGAAGTGGCCAGGTTTAAATGCCCCCATAAGTGGCAGCCCTAGGACCTATACTCCCTTGTGCTAAGTAAAGAAAGAAGAAATGAAAAGTTAAATTTCATTATGAGTTTTGAGAATACAAAGTTATAAAGTGAAGTATATTACTAGTTCATGTTATTCTTTGAGTAGAAAGGTATTTCAATAGAAATCAATTATTATTCACGTTTCAATTTCAAAGTTATGAGTTAAGTATTATTGAGTTTAACAAGCTATTTGAGTTTGATTTATGTATTACTTATATTATTATAAGTATTATTGAGATTAACTTATGAGTTATATGTAGACCTGTCAAATTTCGACCCGACCCAGAAACCCAACCCGAACCCGACCCGAGTTTTAGGGTTATGACACAGATTTCATGACCTGAAAACCCGATTTGACCCGAACCCGATTGATCCGGATATTTTGGGGTCAAACCCGACCCGTTTGACCTGAAATTTTAAATTATTGCTCATATTATGACAAAAATATGCAATAAGCTGCTCTAAATTTCATAGTTTATAATTGTGTTAGATTTTTTTATTAGTGTTTAACAAAGGTTATAGTATCATTATTATCAACATAGTGGTTGCAAGTTACTTATATTCGTTTTTACATCGATATAGCGCTAATTAATTATTTTAACATATCGCTAATACTTTTATACACATATTAGCATAATGAGAAACATTATATTCAATCCGAAATAGTTAGAATAAGGTAAAACCATCCACAATATTCAATTTTCGCAAGATTATTGGTCAAAAATTGACGAAGGAAAAAATATTTTAAATGGCGTTCATGACCTGGTGGGTCGACCCGAACCCGACATCTCTGGGTCAGGGTTGAGCAATTCTCGACCCGAACCCGAAAAGGACCCGACCCAAAAATGACCCGAACCCGAAATGACCGAACCCGACCCGCCCGACCCGTTTGACAGGTCTAGTTATATGCATTATCATGAAACGATTCTTTAAGTGATTTTACGATATTACCTCTCATCCCCATTTTATAAATGAATTTCTAACTGTTATTTTGACAAGGTGGAGTAGTGGTTACATAGCTTCGGCTAACGTGTTATAAATTTTTTTTTGTTATTCACAGGTGAAGGTCAGTTTGGGGACGGGAACCAGTGAGGACGTCCACCTAATTATTTTGCTGAACGTTTATCTATACTAGTTATATTTTGAATACTAATATGGGCTTTATCTTTTGAATGTATGCCAATAAGTAATGTTGGTTATGTTATAAGTTAGTTGGCATTTG